>JARKIE010000582.1:0-41685 GCA_029378255.1 Mycena rosella | reverse complement strand
AGAAAATGGTGAAACCACCATGAAAGTACCTGCAAATAGGAACACACTCATATTTTGGTTCACCCAAATCGCATGGGTTTCGGGCTCACAATCCACAGAGCAAGATGGCCATTTGAGGTAAAAACACCAAAAAATGCCCTAAAATGCTCAAAATGGCGAACTTGCGAGCTGCGTTGTGAGCTCAAATGGCAAGCAATCTATATGAACTAAAATTTGAATAAGGTCTATATTTTTCAAGTACTTTCATACCATGATGTCCATTTTTTGATACTGGATGACCCTATGAACTCAGTTTCTTAAATTGATTTTATTCTGGCGGAATGAGATATATGACCAAGCACGCGGATCTCATAATGGGAGCACACAGTGTTATTTTTTTCCCTCGGTCGTCGGCTGAATTTCATTCAGATGCATGAGGGATGGTGAGGCGGTTGAGACTGGAACTCACAAGGAGCTCCTTGCGCGTGGCGGCGAGTATGCCGAGCTGTATAACGTCCAAGCGCAGGCATTTTCAGATGGAGCCTTGTGATGGTTCTCAGGCAGAAATAAATAGACTACCCCTTTAGATTTCTAGATTTATGCGCGCGGAAACCTCCTCCAACAATTATCCTATGCTATAGAGCCTTCTCATTTTCCTTATCCTGTTCATCCGGGGGCGACGTCCAGAGTAGGGTCCGCTGACATTTGATGTTGTTATCTGTCAGTTTCTGACAATTCAATTGTCAATTAGGTCATGACAATTAATTATTTTCTGGGGTGTGCCAAATTGGCTCTAACAATTCCAACCTGACAACTCCCCAACTTTGATCAATATAGGCAACTCCTCTTACCTTCAGTTGAACTTGACCTTCTCTACAGATCTCAACCACCAAAACGGCCAGAAGTCTCTCGGTTGGATGTTTCACATTCTGTAAATCTCCTAGGCTCGCAAATTAGCAAACGTGCGAGGTGGTCGGAATGCTGATGCCAGAAGGGTGGGGTTTGATTCGTAAATTATGTGGGTGTTTGAACCCTTTCAAACTCAGTCATCTCGGCTCGATTGATCAAGTCAATATTGCTCGATCCCCAACATCGGCGTCTCGTGCCAGTGCTCTGCCGTTTCATCCGGATCAACTTATCCACGCGGCCCGGCGTTGGACAATCGAGTTCAACTCATGACATGATAAACCACATCCATTCACTTACGGGTGTTTGTTAGGTCGAGGCGGAGCGTATTGCGCCTCCCCGCTTTTGGAAATTCTCTAAACATGGCGATGAGATGAAACGTGATCGGAGACAAGCGCACTTCATCCCCGCGTTTGTAGAGAACGCAATATATGCTGTTTCGGAATGTCTTAATCTTTTGGAATCGAGTTCAACTCGTGACATGATAAACCACGTCCATTCACTTATGGTGTTTGTTAGGCCGAGGCGGAGCGTATTGCGCCTCCGCGCTCTTGGAAATTCTAAACATGGCGATGAGATGAAACGTGATCGGAGACAAGCGCACTTCATCCCCGAGTTTGTAGAGAACGCAATATATGCTGTTTCGGAATGTCTTAATCTTTTGGAACAGGATCAGCGCATTCCTGTGTCGTTCAAGATTCCAATATACACCGGTAAGTACCACCGACCCTACCTTGGAATATCGATACGACGGCTTACGTGGGAGAGTGGGACATATCTGCCTCCATATTGCTCAGATATTGAGCTGTTGTTAGCGCCATTGTCATCGGACATAGCAGTTACCGCTATGGGGAGCCATCGACCAGTGAACTATTTGTAGCTCCATACATAACCTGCCGACCATTCATACGTTTGCCCCTCGGTGACGGCGCAGTCAAGATTGATGTGACTTCTCTCTTATAAAGAGACACAGCAACATCATGTGCTGGTACCTCGCATGGTATTCCTCTGACCATGAACTACACAGTCGAAACCACCATCTTCTCCAGTTCCTGGGCCTCAGCGACATCCGGGCTCTGGGCAATATGTGTATGTGACCCCTACTTCCACAATAATCAAAGAGTTGACGGTCCCGGCTTCCACTAGGTAGAGATCTTACTTTACGGTGAGCTACCTGAGGCGAGCAACTGCCCACGCCTTCATATTCTCTTGCAGGAATTCTGCTCGTTCTCCTGTTTATTGCAGCTCATTCTTTGCATCGTTGGACGGGAGCGGGATGCAGAATTTTCAGGGTGGCTATTTTTGTGATGGCTATTCTCGCGACGGTCCAGCTCGTGATTCACGCCTGGATTACGGTTTTGGGACTTCAAGTGCTCCACTCGACCATTGAAGGGCTCAAGCCAGATGGAGGGAAGTTGTTTCAAGGGCTGTATACCGCCAGTGACTTTCTTCTGGTCACAAATAAGTAAGCGCCCACCCTTCCTTGGCTCTCGTGATGTTAAATATCCACAGTATCGTCACCGACGGGCTTTTTGTAAGGCATCCAAAAATACTGGAAGGTCAAGGGGTTCATTTTGACCCAGATATATCGCTGCTTCAGGTTGTGGGGATGCAAGATCTGGGTGGTCATTTTCCCGTTACTTATGTTGCTTGGGACTACAGGTATGCGTTTCCAAGATTGCCTGACCAAAATTCATGATGTTGCGCAGTAGTGGGCTATGTCTTGGCTTATGTGGATGGCGGTCTGCTTTCCCCTCACTTCGCCACCCGCATCTCGTGTGCGATGGCTCTAATTACCAACATCGTGCTCATGGGATTGACTGGTGTGTTCTACCGTTTTTTCCCAAGTCTTCTAATTCATCCAATTTTCACCAGCCGGTCGGATATGGTGGGTTCGGCGTGATGCTTGTATCATCTTCAAGCCAGCACATGTGCGCAGGTATGACACTGCCATCGCTATCATGTACGTGATCGTTACCCCCAGTTTTACTTGCCTGAACACGCAAATGTGCAACGAGATTGGAGTCCGGTGTCATCTATTGTCTCAGTATCCTGCTGTATCTTATCTCGTTTTCGGTTTAAACTATACTCGGTGCGTACTATCTTTCATTCCCCCGATTGTTTCGTGGCTCAATCCCCATAGACGGTTACCTCCATTTTCGAAGGATCTATACCACAGATGATGGTGCGTTTCGAATCCTCCGAAATAATTGAAATTTGAATATTGAAGGGGTATAGAATATCGCGCCCACTCTGATGATCGTGCGGGTTTGGTATGGTCGCAGTGTCGGGCCTCTACCTGTGGACGGGGGTCCACGGGTCCCACGCCGACAGCAACCCGGGACTCATGTCGATGTCGCAACATCCGCCGCTCCTTCTTTTGTTATTAATATCGGCGTTGGGAAATGACAGGACAAGTTAGCGGGAAATTTGAGGTGTGGCAGCGGTTAGTTATATGGTCATGTTTCCTCCTTGCCGTGGTTTATACATACATAGCTACGATCTGAATTGCATTCGCTCGATTCTTACAAGTTTGCACGGTTCGGATAAGTCTGTGGTTCGGATCTTCCAGTAGTCGCGTTTGTGAGACTCAAACTCACACCAAAAACTTGCATATTATCATCTGCCAAGAGCCCGCTGAGTCGCAGTATACTGTACTATTTCGTTCAAATCGACATGGGGTGTGACGCGTGACCTGTTCAACAATTTCGACACTTCGACACGGGCGAATTTGTTGCGAGACACCGGAATTCTTTTTTTCGATTTTCGACCCGAGAATCTGCATTTTTGGTGTCTCCTCGACAAATTTGGAGCACATGCCACGCTTGAGAGGTTCGATAAACCCCTATGTGACGCGTGACTGTCGATTTGAACGAAATAGTAGAGGTCTGCCAGCTTGGCATTGAAAGGCTACAAACATCTCAAGTGATTGGGCAGTGGTTTCGCGCGGATACTTGCTGCATGTAAGTTCTGCGTGATTGGGCCAGCAGGCAATCGTAGATCGCTAGTTTTCAGCTACGCCTCGTTGAAAGTACAAGTGTGGGAACTGGGATTTACATCACGTGCCTAAACGCGTCAAGATAATCGCGATGCAGGGACAAACAACACGTCCCACTTCTTGCACAAAAGAAACACACTCATTCAGAATCAAATAAGGAAAAGAGCCCAAAAAAATTGTGATTGTTTTCTAACTATACATGCGAGTCCCGATATGTAATGACAATGCAGCAGTCAAGTCGTGTCGTGAGTCTAGGAGTCAATGCAGAGTTCGAGTTAGCAGTCAGAGGGATGTCAGTGTTGTTGACATGGTTGGCAGCGTTGACACCGAGCCCCTTGCTCGCGAACGTCTTCCATAGGAGGCAGCGGTTGGTGCCATTGTAGCGATTGACGTCGGCCTGCAGCTAGGCGTTGCACACGGTCAAGCTGGGAAATGTGTGTGCAGTTCAAAGTATCCTAGAATGCGAGAGCAGGAGGACGTACAAAGTGGGGTTGCAAGGCTGCAGCGGGAGCGGATCGATGAAGAGATGCATGTAGACGATGTTCCCCTCGGTGCCGTCGGGGTTGGTGCGCGAGTCGAGCGACAAGCCCCACTGACCAACGAGCGCAGCGCAGCGTAGAGGGTTATTAAGGGACAAAACACCTAGGGTCTAGGGATCTAAGAAACCCTATGCTAGGGTTTAGGGTTGGCACACCACACCTTCAACCTTACTAACCACCTTGCTACAGGCCGCTAATTTTTCCGATTTTTCATTTGTCTTGGACAGTTCTTTGGCCAGCAGCTGTGTGTGTGGCAGGGGTTGCCACAGGCTGGCATGGTGGATGTTCAACTGTCAGTTTCCATTTTGCAGTTACTGACCTTTAAGGGTGGGTTAGTAGCTTCTTGTGTGAGCAGCAGCGTGTGGCAACCCTTGCCACAGACTGCCACAGGCCCAGCCATTTGTTGTGTAGTGATGTGACCTGACACAGGAACCAGATCTTCTGGTTTCATTGTTTCATTCACTTTCAACACACTGGACCTAATTGAGCAAGCAAGGACTGGCCCGGCTCTGACGAAGTGTGGCTGCCCATGGATGTCAATGGCGTCAGGAGAAATGAAAATGGAAGAAATTGTGGCCTGTAGCAGCCTGCGGCAAGGGTTGCCACAGGCAGTTGCTGGGCCAGGAACCATGCACAGATAATAAAATTCGCAATATTCACGGCTGGTAGCAGCCTGTGGCAACCCTTGCCACAGGCAGTTGCTGGGCCAAGAACTGCCAAAGAAAAAATAAAATAAAGAACTTGCAGAAATTGCGACCAGTAGCAGCCTGTGGTCACTACAATATGAGGCGAGATTATTCACAAGATATGCGGCAGAGATCAACAGACAAACGGACAAACGGACGCACGGCGCACAATTTGGTCCCATCGATCATGCTAAAACCGGTCTTTCGAGTGAGTTGTGTGCAAACCTACCTGTAGTTGGTGCAGAAGGGAGGAAAAAATACACATTCGTTGAACGAAACAATAGAAGTCAAAGTTAATAATACATGCATGGTGAATCAGCATGCTCGCAGCCGGCTGTACAATACACCACATCACAGTACACTCGTACAGAAACCCCACATGAGCCCGCATAGCGGACATGGCACAGCACATGCAAGCAGATACATGCCTAGTGGTGTATAAAACAGTGAAGGGTGCACGCCTGAAGGACCTCCCAGAGCAGCTCGTCGGCGCCGCACGCGACGGCGTAGTGCTGGCCTTGCCACCCGACGCGGCTCACGTAGCCGCATGCGCCTGCATATCTTGTCTTGATGAGATTTGTCATGCTTTGAGGTGTTCTGGATATCCACCTGCCGAGATGGTCGGCGGGAGTAGTGATGTTGATGGCGACCAAGATGTTGCCAAGCCCATCTTGAAGTGAACTTGAAGCCTTCGAATAGTCTGTCCAAGCGCCTCGGGAGAGAATTGAGAGAAAAAGCGAGCCGTCTTTGAGTGAGATTGCGTGCGCTTGAAGGTTCGGGTTCGAGGGGACGAGAGGAAAGAGCTTCATGTTATTGATGACGCCAGCGAAGGGCCAGCCAACGCTAGCGAGCGCGAGAGTCGATGCGAAAGTGCGAACGTCAAGAAGATGAGGTCGTGGTGGTGGGAGGGAAAGAAGATAGGATCAAAATCAACTATCGAGAACAGAAACGTGATGCAGCACGATGCGCACGGACCATCAGATGATGGCGGCCTTATCTCTCCGCAATCTCTCGCTTCCCTGCTCCAGTCATGCCCTGGTTAAATTGCCGATGCGGACTCGTAAATTCGGTGTAGAAATTGGGCAACCCAGTGGAGTCCTTCCAGTTGAAATTTATTGAATTCACGAGCAATAGAATTTTCGTACCGAGATCCTGTACTAATATGTACATCCAATTAGTTTCAACCAATGACAACAATACTTAGTACCAGCCGATGGAGTCCGACCAGTTCCCTGGTTCAGAGTAGCACTGACTAGGAGCTATGTTCTCCTTTGTAGCTGGTTGCACTGCTATAACGAGCTATGTGATGCTATGAAGCGCTACACCAGAGCTATGGCAGCTATCAACGCTATTTTCGGCTACATATCCGACCGGGCCGCTATTCCCTACAGAGTTTTTCCTGATGCATGCCATTTTGACAAATACAAGGTAAGGCTTGGCCGGCCGTCCCAGTGCAGACGGCCAACGAGATTTGTACGGATGTGTGAATCATCTAGTAGACAAGATATGCCCGCGCTTCGCTTCGGCTTAACAGCCGGCTTGATGGTAAACATATGTTGGGAAACTTGAACAGCCTTTGAACTGCTGGTGAACTGCGCGCCAATTTGGCTGAACGGGATCAGCTTCTAGGCGACGGGTCTACGGAAACCATGGGAGTGGGGTGCAGGAAGTCAGGATTTTATCAGAAACAAGAGCGCGCTGGGGTGCTTCTGAGGCATCCATTTTTGAGCACATGGCCTGCTCATTTAGCGCTCATCGAAAGCCTAGGCTGATTTGACCTAGAGCTGCATTTAAAAAGGCTTCAGACGGACAGACATTACTCATTATAAAATTACTGTATCCCTCGATGCGCCGGCGACGCCGTGCTTGTATAATTTTATAAGCTTAAAGGAGCTGTCAGCTGACCGCAGATTCCAGAATGACCGCATAACTTGGTTGATCCTGGTGATCGGAAAGTACATATGGAGATACGGCTTCAGAGTCGACGGACAGTCTGACAGAGGGGCTTAATTTTATAAAGATAGTGACACGCTCAAAATGGCTGTAGCTATTAAGGACTGGAGGAGAGAGCAAGATGGAGTATGCTCAAAGGAGATAAGGCCAAATAACACCTAGCGAATTGGGCACATAATCTTAAGTATACGAGTAATAATGATGATAGATCAGCATCATCCCCGTGTACGAATGAATGGATCTTCTTTCGTCTTCGAGCGAGACGGGCGCTCCCAGGAGTGCCACTAGTGCTGCAATGAATGAATGAGATGATTGTTGCCGAAACTCACAGGTTGTGGGGTGACGACCATTGGTAGGTAGGTAGGTAGGTAGATTACACGACACGGAACGCCGGGCCCAGGGAGTAACTGATAATACAGAGGCACTACTGTACCCTGGACTTCTCCATCACCCCGTAGCCGAGCTCACGGCCGCAATCGCTCGATCCGCCGCGGTAGAACTAAAGGATAGAAAGGAAAGCAGTTAGTGGAAAATGGGGACCTCAGGGACATTAAATCGGACCCCCGCGACAACCAACAGACTTCAACAAAGCGAGGTACGAGGTCAAAATTTGTTGAAGCGTCTGTCTACGAGAGACTAGGTTAGAGGCCAGCCGCAAGCGAAATGACTAATCACGTCACGGTCACCGTGTCTGACCGCACCCTTTCCTAAATCCAAACCACTCTTCAAGACTGGCGGGCAGGCGAGGCTATTTCAATTGCGGAGGCTGGGCGTCGTCGGCGTCGCCCCTCCTTTCCACTTTCCCACCTTTCACCGCCACCTTTCGGGAGCCCTGTTTGCTCTGCCTACTACGCAACTCGCTGACGATGCTTATCCTCCCACCCAAGCGGCGGCGTGCACGGCGGCCGGGTCGCTGCCCTACTTGTCGAAACGCGCTGCGGCAGATTGATAAGGTGTCGTCCACTTTAGCTATAACTGTAACTGCGAGTCTTATCTCGTTGCGTGCCCCTCTTCCTTGAGCTCACTAATCGATCACGAGTGCAGGCGACTCGAGGGCTACCCTCGCCGACTGCACGGCTGAGACGAAGCGGAAATCGTGTTGACGGAAGGATACATCGTGCGTCTTTCTTCCTCTTCCCTTCTTTCTCCTCCTCCCATTCCTGCATCTCCCTTCCCTCCCCCGCCGACTTTTGGAGCGCGCAAAGCCAGTGCGTGCTGGCACTTAAATAGGCGCCGATGTGCTGGCGCCGCTAGACGATGTCGAGCGCGCCGGGGCGCCCAACTCCTCCCCACTGTCGTGAAGCAGGCTGCGCGCATTGTCTCTCCAGACCCTCCCCGTTCTCGCTCTCCTTCATACTGTCACCGGTCTCCCACTGACGCCCAACCATTTCACAGTCGCGCGACTGCCGTAGCACACCTGCACCGCGCCCCATACCCGCTGCCGCTACCACTCCCTGGCGCGAAGAGCACCAAAAGCATCGAGTGCTACCACCGCGGCAAGGAGGGATACTTAGCGCGCGCCTGCCCCGATCTCATCTTCCCTCCACCGCCTCCCCTTCATTCTCCTTGCTTGGCTCCCCAGTCCAATCGTTCTTCGGCCTGCATATACACATCTTCCCCACGCTGCGGCGCTCGCTCCCTGCTCACGCAGACACCATATCCATTCTCCAGTCCATTCCCCTCCTCCGCTTCCGCGTCCGCCTTCACCTCCCCCCGCCTCCCCTTTTCCACCCTCATACTGACGCCTCTCTCTTCCCCCAGCGACTCCGCCCCACGCCAACGCAAGCGGGAGGAAATGCCACTCCCGCGGCTGCACGCTGGGTGCGAAGTGTTTTAACTGTGCGGGGGTGGTGAGTCGTTTCCTTGCGTTGATGATACTGCTTCGGGTGGCAGTGGGTGGGCTGGTACTGTGATAGGCGTGGAAGCGCGGTGGAGGCGACGTCTGCGGCGTGGATTCGCGCCGGAGCTTAGGGGCGATGCGTGAGGCATCGCACGCTCTTCTTCTTCCTCTTCCTCACCCCGGGCGACGCGTCGTTGCCGCGATTTCGACTACACAGATGCCCCACCCCACAGCGGACGCCGTACCCACTACCGCCGCCCGCGATCCGAGCTCTACTCTTCGATGCGGATTCCGCGTACACCTTCCTCCCTCTCCCTCTGTCTTTGATCCCCGTCACTAACCTCCTCTTCCTCCTGCAGGGACAGGGACGGCGGGCGGGGGAGGCGGCGGGCGCCGCAGGCAATCGGATGCGTAGGCGGGGCCGCGGCATCGCCTCTATTCCGATATAGTATATACTACAAGTGATGTGGCACATCTGACGCACACCCACTCCGTCCATGATTTTTCCGTGTGGGACGGGTTACTCGTGGGTGACCACGACGATGTGTGCACGTGCAGGTGTTCCTTCGCCTATTGCGAATGAAGTGAATTATTTAACGTCCATCAAGCCAGCTAGATTTGGGCCCGCTTCATTCCTTCCGTCCGGATTCACACCAAGGCTCGGATTCAGCACCCGTTCCTCCACAGGAGACCCGGTATCACTGACCTCCGTACATTAAAGGAATTGATGTTCATCAATCCACTTTCTGACTGCGGCTTTCTAAGATTTTCGACCTATTACAGTGAATTCAAGGTTAAAGCCGCGTGTTAAGCATCTGGATTTGTGCATGGCATTATGAATGAATACATTCGAAAGCTATAAACTGAACAGCATAATTAATCAGTTCCCCACCCACCCTCTCACTCTATGTTCTTTTCAGTTGAGAGCGGTTGCCGGGGTAGCAACTGCTTGTTCCTCGATTTAAACCATGTTTAAATCATGTCCTCCTGATGCTGTTGGAGGAAATTCGAACATTAAACACCGCTAATAGGACATTATCATCAGCAACAATATTTAGTCAACTCGTGAGCCTGCATTTTCGAAAGCACGAAGTTGCACGTGGCACCATAGTTGAACAGCCTGCATATTTCCAAGTTTCGAGTGGATTTCTGTCTCTATTACAAAGATCATATCATATCATATTGACCCGGATTATATCATCGAAATCGTCCAGAGGCCGTTGAAACACTGACTATAGAACCACTGGCGAAATTAAGTGTGCAAGGTGAACACTTAAGTGAACAACCAACAACACCAACAACAACCAACAAGTTCAACTATCCAACGTGCGAGGTTTGGGGTTCCTACCAGGTATTAGGCCGTGGCAATTTGGGTTTTACAGGCAAGTGCAATAGCTTATAGCTGAAGGTGACTTCGAGACAATCAAAACCGTTCTAGGTGCTTTACACAACCTTAGAAGGTAAGGAAAGTTGGGTGTTTTATGTGCAAGAATTGGAACTAAGCCCAAGGGGGGATCTGTAGATCGAGAGTTTTATTCCAACGATGTATTTCCGACAACCAATGTATCAGCTAGAGTTTGGTAGTTTGACTACTGCACAAAGCCAAGCGCCTTCAAATGTTTATGTGATTTTTATCGAAGCAGGTCCTGTCCTGTCCTGTCCTGTCCTGTCCTGTCTGGTCTGGTCTGGTCTGGTCTGGTCTGGTCCTGTCTTATATCACTCCACAAATATCCAACACTTTATATATTGCAACAGAAACAACAAAAGGAAACTTATAAGCTTTCTGAAGGTGTTTCGATTAGATGCTAGACATCCCCTGTGTGCTCAAGCTCATGCTCGTGCTCACTGAAGAGGAAGGGTAGGATCTACTGGGGGTATTTATACAAACTGGCGTTCTAAATAAGGAAATAATTCCGAAACCAGCCTTTAGTACAAACAGATAAACGGAACACAGATATATCGGGGTGATGAGCTAGTCTCCCTAGTCAGACCAAATATCAAGATTTTTTTTTTTGAAAATTTGGAGAGGGAAAAAAATAACCTGATATATGGTCTGATTCCACTTGCTTGGCCGAAATCGTAGGTCAGGCTTCCCGATTAGGACATTCTCAATCGGGAAGTCCGCGCTGAGCTCAGCGAGGGGCCGGGGGAATCGTTGTGGACCAGAAGTGGCAGAGCATGCACTACAATAAGGATTCCTCTCGAAAAATGTCTCAGACTGAAAATTTTGGGATGTGGTGCACATTTTGGTGAACAGCGATGTGGCTGTGCAAAAGGTTCGCACGCATTGCATTTACATTTGCAAAGGGAGCACAGCGAAATAAAATGAGATTAAAATACAGGTAGATACCTAAAGAGACTTTCTAGTCGTCGGACCACATCTCAGAATTGAAATATGCATGGTGGTCACAGAGCAACACTTACGGCAGAAGGCCGACCTACGGCTAACACGTGTCAAGTAAAACTAGACTAGTGATGAGCAGTATTAGCTCAAGAATAACCCTGGTGGTAATTAGTTCTGATTAAATGGTATATTTTGGTAGATAATCTGAGAGATTGGAAGGGGAATTGCACCATAGCACGTATGTGCCCTGGGCAATCAATCCATGTGCCAGCTCCACCGAGCCCTGGTCCATCAACCCTCAGGTCACCCAATTAGTCAACCCTTCAGCCCTGGTCAAAGCGAGTCCTGGCATCACGGGCCAAGGGCTCAGTACTATCTCCGACATCAGATCTCTGTTCCATGCTCAGATCGGTGATCTCCGTGATCTGCATCATCGGATCTTCGGAATTGTTCGGATTATTGGGCCGCGCACGGTTCTATTATCTAGAACTGTCCCGCAACCTTATTCGGTCCCTCGTACATGCCCCTGGTAAGTCCCATAGTCTGAATGGAGTGCATTGGTATGTCCTTGATAGGATACATGCGGGCCGTTCCCAATCCCTTGTTAAGGATGGTAAGAACACCGTTAGTTAATAGACTAGTACTTGACTTGACAAATCTGACCCATTGTGGTGGCCGTCATCCCCAAGTAAGTAATGAGCTCTGCCACATGATCTACTATAACACTCACATCCAAATCCTAGCCAGTGATATAGCCTTTATTCTATACGAAGCTCCTGCTTAGAATAGCAAAATCGAAAGATTTCACCACTGGTCACAGGGCCGGCTTATCATTGTCAGTATATCCTCCTTGAGAACTCGGAAAACTGAGACTTTGACCATTCCAGAAATAGAGCCACTCCAGATTTCTGGAATCAGTCAACTGCTATCACCTCCTGTTGAATTTACTACCAACTCTGTTGACCCTGGAATTAGTCCTTCAACAACGGGTATTGCTGATCCACCCAATGAGGTCCCAGAATCTCACTCTGGCGAGTCCGATGCTGAAAGTGAGGCATATTGCCAAGAGTTCATGAGCAGCATTGACGATTCTGAGGACCGAGAGTTCTTTTAATAGATGGTGGGAACTGTACCATCACGGATTCTAGCCGATGTCTTTCATGAGGTAGACAAAGTTTGTAGGACCATTTCTCAGAAGCATACTCTGTGCAGAGACTTTACGAGAGCCTGCAGTTATACAATGCTGGTTCCAGATCTCGGAGATAAGACTGTGGTGGAAGCTGTGCTCACTGCAAAGGGCCTTACATGGGATCAAACCCAGGCTAAATCACCTGCACAGCTTTGGTGCTGTGATTGGACTGCAGTTTCGTAAAATGCCGAGCGGGGTGGTAACCTGGGCTAGTTTAGAATTGTACATCCTCTAGGGGGAATATTTCTGTACTGTGAACAGTGCACCTTGGTGCTAGGTTTATCTATTTCGGAGTGTGGGTTTTATATAGGAGGTGTGTAGTTCTTCAGTAAAGAAGGAGTATTTTACAACTGGTTACCGTGTTTTAGTGCAATAGAACAGTCTTCTCAGTGTGCACCGTCGGACCGAGCTCTACAGCCTGTCAAGAAGGGACAATTGAGTGCGATGCTGGCTCCGAATCGAGGACGCCAAGGTGAAATATGTGTTTCTAGAGGGCCTCCTTGGTTGTATAATCCGATTTCAAAGGCATTCATTGTGTAGGTCATTTTTAGTTGGGGCAGAGGTTGTTTTAACAAGCTCGGTTCCTCAGCCGAGTGCTCCCTTCTTTTAACCTCTTTGTAAAATATGTCCCGACCAATTGTCTCCTTCTCTTCTTCTCCTATCTGCCTGCTGAAGGCAAAATAATCCAATCTAGGCTGGCGGCTACACACCAAACTTGGCTGCATCGCTTTGTGTGAGGGTTTTTCAACTACCCTCTTTTAGTGAGAAAGAGAGTTGGATCGGATAGGGAAGTGTAGAGCTGGGCTTTGAAGATAACCTGACCCTGCTGACAGATGGCTCGGAGTAGGAAGGGATGTGTCTCTGAGGAGCAAGAGAGTGTTTTCCAGTGATAACAGTTTGTTTGGGTGAGACCAAGCTGTACTTTAGAGCTTTTTACAGCTTTAGAGGATGTGGGTCCAAAACTGAGATATTTTCTATCAGCACACAGGCTGTATTTATACTGCCCATATTCCGCAGCCGGCTCTTCTCCCCACCTACCCGGATAACACCGCCTGTCCGTTGCACTACTTCCCCCCCCCCCCCCCCCCACGCCCTTCCGCAGCCCTTCCTGCTCGGCTCTTTCTCTGCTCAGTGCCTACTCATCCAAACTTTGTAATATCCACTCGGTCTATCCCTAAATGCTCCTTCTTCCTGCTTGGCAACCTATTCCCTGTGCTCGGTTCATGTTTCCCATGCTCACTGTCTGGATTTGTGCACTCGGGCGGTGCCCAGATATCTTGGTTCAGTATATGTCCTCCTTGCTCGGCATCCCTTTCCTCTGTCCAATCATGTTTTGTTACCTCCCGTTCTTTATCGGCTATGTGGTGTAATGGTTAAATTGCCTGCCCATCCAGATCAGAATGTCGGCATGGCTGTCAATGTTCGCTTGCTGCTTGATAGCGGTGCCAATATAAACTTGCCAGCCGGAGACTATGAAAGCCCATTGGGTGCCGCCGCCTTATTCCTTTACCCACACAGGGTTGATGGATACCTCGAGATTGTGCGCCTCTTGTTTCAGCGCGGCGCTGATGTGAGGAGGCACGGAAATCCTGCGTTAAAGCTCGCCGTGAACCGTGACTTTAAGGATATAGCAGTGCTGACAGGGCCAAACGCGAAAATGTTGTTCGCAGATCGTTCATCTTCTGCCAGAAATGGGTGCAGTGTTGGACTCGGAGGACGAGGTGGAGACTGGCGCAAAGACGGAGTTATGGTCAAATGCAACCAATCCGTTTACCTTTCAGTTTTGGGGCGATGTTTAGTCTCATTTTTTTTAGCCGTGAAATGATTCAAAGAATGCAAATGGCACCAGATTTCTTGATGCAATGGGCGGTCTCGGAAACACTTTTTATTTTTCATTTTGCCCATTGCTGGGCTCGGAAATGGCGGCAAATACCTTGAGTTTGCGCTGTCAAGGGTCGGTTATAAGGCAATTGCTGTGCTGTGCAATCCATATATTTGTGGGCCGAAATTGAAAAGTTCTGCTACATCTTAATCCATTATTATGAGGTGGATAGCTGCTATCAATCCGAGTTGATTCCGACAAAGTTACATGTAGTTGCGTTGCGATTCCGACTTCAAACCCTGTCGAAGATCAGTATGTTTTTACGCAGCTTTCAGAGACTCGGACTCCTGGGCCGAAATCTCTGTTGCGATTATGTTGCTCGGGAGACTCCCAGTTGGAGGTTCAGACGGTTCTGAGGAAAATCAAGGATGCAGAGAAAACAAGCAGCTCGCCCTCGGGCGGTGAGGGAGTGACCTGTAACAATAATCTGGTTCCGTCTCTGAGTCGAAGGGAGTTGACGTGCTCAGCGCACAAACTCCAAACATGCGGGATTTTTCTGGCACCAAGCAAGCACTGCCTCCACCATGCCCGATTCAAGTCTGAGTCCCCAGCATGTGCCAAACTGAAATGCTAAAGCTACAACTTACTCCCCCGCTTGCCGGTGCTCGCACCCCTCATCCCCATCCCCACCGGCACCGGCACCCCCAACCGAATCCGATACCGCCCAAATCACCTCTGTGGCGCCGTCCGGATTCTCTTCCACGAGCTGCATGAGGCGCAGCACGCGATGTGCGATATGCTTTATTGGCACTGAGCTTGAGGGGAGAGGGCGAGGGAGATTGAGGAGCGCAGGGGCAAAGTGGAAATGAAGTGCACGAGTGAAAGCGGCATCACACCAGAAAGCAAAGAGTTGGGAGAAAAGAAAAGAAACCAGAAAAAATGCAACACAACGCAGTGTAAAGAAGCAACACAGGCACAGGAATTAGATCGCCTGGCCTGCGCCGCAACAACAAAGAGTGCCTGCGGTGCCTCACCCGCACGGCCTCCGTGGCTAACCGTAGGCGTTTGGAATGCTCGGGGCACGCGAAGGGTAAGATACCCACGGTGCAGGCAACCCGCAAACACACCGACAATTTAAACTAAAAGAACATACCATATCATATGCCCACCCCTCAGCCTCTCTCTTCACAGACATCGCGCGCGTGTTTAGAATGGTCTGTACGAATTCCGAGTTACGGATCGGAATGTGATCAACGTCGTAACACTTCGGGCAGCCCCCATAACCTACCAAGTTGGGTATAATGCGCTGGTGGGAATGACTAACTAAAGACGGTCCAGAATCATGGGCGGAGCCCAGCCCCCTAAAGTTGGGGCTCCCCAGGTTCCTGTTTTTTTTTCCCTGTGGGGGCCCCCAAATATCCCTGGGCCTCCCCAGCAGTATTCCTGGGCATCCCCACCAATGTCACCTGTCACACTGGTGTCTGGGGTCCTGTTCCTGTAGTTTTGGGGCAGCCCAGCAGCTCCTGTTTCAAAAAAAATGTTTCTGCACCGGTGGCACCCCTGCTGCGCAGCGGCCTCAGAAATTGGGAAACTTGGCTTTATATGCTTACTTTGTGCTCTCTCTGTTGCTAGATACCCTGCCCTGCTCACAGCGGTATCAATGACCGCCCCACACAGCCACCTGAAAAACTGGTGAAAATTGGCTTTATAGACTCAATTTCATGCTATATCAATGACCACCCCAAAAAAAGTCAGTTTCAAGAATCCCATCAATTTTTTCAGTACATTATGTAATAGATGCATACATGCTTGTGCCTACATCCTCCTCAACCAATTTGGTGAAAATTTCCCAATCCAGACATTAGCGGTAGTGTCCGAATCAGGAAGCCCTCTATATATATACATATTTCTCTGTTTGTGGACATAGAAAGCATAAATCATTATGTAATATAAGCATACACACTTGTCCCAGCATCCTCCCCAACCTACTTGGTGAAAATTTCCCAATCTGGACATTGCCCTATATTTTTATTTTTTATTTTTTATTTCCTTTATGTATATATATATATTTATCTGTTTGAAGACACAGCAGGCATAAATCCCATCAATTGAGACAACATATTATGGAATATAAGCATACACGCTCATGCCCACACCCTCCCCAACCAATTTGGTGAAAATTTCCCAATCCGGACATTAGCGGTAGTGTCCAAATTGGGAACCCTCTGTATATATATATTTTACTGTTTGCAGATACAGAAAGCATAAATCCCCTCAATTTACACATCACATTGTGTAATATAAGCATACACATTTGTGCCGGCATCCTTCCCAAACTATTTGGTGAACATTTCCCAATCTGGACATCAGTAGTGTCCGAATAGGGAAGCCCTATATATATTTTTCTTGTATTTTTAATTCCATCAATCAAATAATAATCCTATTTAACAGTTCTAATTGGAATGGGCATGGCAGTGTATGTGCCCATTTCAGTTAGAAGCAAATGCAGTCCTCCCCACATGCTGCAGATTATACTGCAGATATGCTACACATATGTCTATAAATACCATAAGAGGAACTGTTTCCCATCAAAAGCGACTGATTTGCTTGCCAGGGAGCAGGCATGACGGCAGGATTGGTGGTTTGGGGGCACGTGATCAGGCACCCCCAGACTGCCGTGTCTTAAAATTTATTTCATGTTTTATGGCCCAACTGTGCCGATAGGGCTAAAACACCCCTTGACATTTCTTGTAGCTCTCATCAAGCTCTGCATTTAAGGTTCTGGGACTATTTTTAGCCAGTCGGCCTCCCATACCTCCCATAATCCCTGTTGGGTTCAAGTACTTGTTGAAGAGTTTGCTCATGGCTTGAAGATCATTTTACTGTATTTTTTGTGGCCCAAGGCAGAGGCTCACTGTAGCTAGTTGATAGGTTGATGGCAGAGTGCACTGCGACTGATCCAGATGTGATCAAATATATTCAACTCCTCTGTCCAAAAGAGGAAGTTGGGGCCATTTCCTGGGCAGTAACAGTGTTCTGTTGGGATTTCAACCACAGGGTTGTTCTAAACACCAAATTAGCATCTTGTACCATTTCCTGTGGCTGTTGGCTGGCTGGTAGCTTATCTTATGGTCAGAAATCATAAACCTGAAGAAAAATAATATTCATGCCACACCTCAGCTGCTGGATCCTGGCAAATAAACTGTAGAATGCCCTGAACATTATCCAAATAAAGAGAGTTCAACCTAAAGGGGTTGGGGACTTGAAGCACCCAGGGAAAGTGCACTGATCGAGGGACCGATGTGTCCGGACCCCGGGCCGGGACGGGACGGACGGGCCGGCACTTGAACATCGTTGTAAAATACAATTCTGGAGGTTTCTCCTGGCCTTCTCCAATTTTATATAGACTCTAATCAATCATGACTTCCGTTTTATATCCTCAAAGAAACCACAAGTCACTCAGATCCCACACAATCAGCTAAATAGAGTGAAAGAACCAAGTCTGGATGGGTCTTTGCTGCTTAAACACAGTTTTCTGGCACTTCATGAGAAGTCATATCAGTTCTGGGTTGATATTTGAGGTCCCACAATGTAACTAAACAAGTAGAGAAAGAAACTTGGTTGAGGACATGGAGTTATACCAACATGTGGCATAATTGGTAACTGGAAAAGTTTCTGAACAGTCCGAAAACTCAAAATCAATAAAATGTCTTGGATTCCTGAGAGTTTTATATATGTTGTACCGATCACTTCGAAGTATTTTTCGGGCACAAAATAAATTGCATACCTAAATCCTGGTTGATGCTAAATTGAATATATGCATAGATTTTATTTGAGATGAAGGGTTGAGTAGAAAGGTCTGTGTACTTGGGACCGTCCATATACATGCTAGGTGCAGACCATAGTTCACACTGAAGATCCTAGGAGGTAAAATGAAAGTGTAATGGGGCAAGCATTATTGTTTGACAAAATGGCACCAAACAGCATAATGTACCATCAGATTCCTTCGAAGCATCATATTCAGGCAGCCTTATAGTAAAGGTACATGGGCCGGATACTCCGGGGCTATGAAAAGGCCAGTGAAGTAGAGTATCATATAGAACTTCCCAATTCACACACTACCGCTACCATCCGGATTAGGAAACTTTCACCAAATTGGTCAGGGAGGGTGCGAGGGTGGATGTGTGTGCTTATGTTACATAGAGTTGTGTGTAAACTGACAGGATTTATGTATTCTGTGTCTGCAAACAGAGAAATGTATATATATATACATATATATGGGGCTTCCCAATTCGGACACTACCACTAGTGCCCGAATTGGGAAATTTTCACCAAATGGGTTGGGGACAATACAGTGACAAGCATGTATGCTTCCATTACATAATGTAATGTGTAAATTGATGGGATTAATACTTTCTGTGTCTGCAAAAAAGAGAAATACATATATATAGAGGGCTTCCCAGTTTGGACACTGCCACTAATGTCCGGATTGGGAAATTGTCACCAAATCGATTGGGAAGGATGTGGGCATGAGTGTGTATCCTTATATTACATAATGTATTGGTGCCAGTTGATGGGATTTATGCTTTCTGTGTCTTCAAACAAAGAAATATATATATATAGAGCTTCCCAATTCGGACACTACCGCTACTGTCCGAATTGGGAAATTTTCACCAAATCAGTTGGGGTGGATGCAGATGCAAGCATGTATGCTGATATTACATAATATATTGTGTAATCAACAGGATTTGGCTCCAGACAAATGCTTTCTGTGTCTGCAATATATATATAGGGCTTCCCAATTTGGGCACTGCTGCTAATGTCCAGATTGGGAAATTGTCACCAAATCAGTTGGGGAGGGTGTGAGTGTGAGTGTGTATGCTTATATTACATAATGTAATGTGTAAATTGACGGGATTAATACTTTCTGTCCGCAAAAAGAGAAATACATATATATAGAGAGCATCCCAGTTTGGACACTGCCGCTAATGTCCGGATTGGGAAATTTCACCAAATAAGTTGGGGAGAATGCAGGGACAAGTGTGTATGCTTATATTACATAATGATTTATGCTTTCTATGTCCACAAACAGAGAAATATGTATATATATAGAGGGCTTCCTGATTCGGACACTACCGCTAATGTCTGGATTGGGAAATTTTCACCAAATTGGTTGAGGAGGATGTAGGCACAAGCATGTATGCATCTATTACATAATGTACTGAAAAAATTGATGGGATTCTTGAAACTGACTTTTTTTGGGGTGGTCATTGATATAGCATGAAATTGAGTCTATAAAGCCAATTTTCACCAGTTTTTCAGGTGGCTGTGTGGGGCGGTCATTGATACCGCTGTGAGCAGGGCAGGGTATCTAGCAACAGAGAGAGCACAAAGTAAGCATATAAAGCCAAGTTTCCCAATTTCTGAGGCCGCTGCGCAGCAGGGGTGCCACCGGTGCAGAAACATTTTTTTTGAAACAGGAGCTGCTGGGCTGCCCCAAAACTACAGGAACAGGACCCCAGACACCAGTGTGACAGGTGACATTGGTGGGGATGCCCAGGAATACTGCTGGGGAGGCCCAGGGATATTTGGGGGCCCCCACAGGGAAAAAAAACAGGAACCTGGGGAGCCCCAACTTTAGGGGGCTGGGCTCCGCCCATGATTCTGGACCGTCTTTAGTTAGTCATTCCCACCAGCGCATTATACCCAACTTGGTAGGTTATGGGGGCTGCCCGAAGTGTTACGACGTTGATCACATTCCGATCCGTAACTCGGAATTCGTACAGACCATTCTAAACACGCGCGCGATGTCTGTGAAGAGAGAGGCTGAGGGGTGGGCATATGATATGGTATGTTCTTTTAGTTTAAATTGTCGGTGTGTTTGCGGGTTGCCTGCACCGTGGGTATCTTACCCTTCGCGTGCCCCGAGCATTCCAAACGCCTACGGTTAGCCACGGAGGCCGTGCGGGTGAGGCACCGCAGGCACTCTTTGTTGTTGCGGCGCAGGCCAGGCGATCTAATTCCTGTGCCTGTGTTGCTTCTTTACACTGCGTTGTGTTGCATTTTTTCTGGTTTCTTTTCTTTTCTCCCAACTCTTTGCTTTCTGGTGTGATGCCGCTTTCACTCGTGCACTTCATTTCCACTTTGCCCCTGCGCTCCTCAATCTCCCTCGCCCTCTCCCCTCAAGCTCAGTGCCAATAAAGCATATCGCACATCGCGTGCTGCGCCTCATGCAGCTCGTGGAAGAGAATCCGGACGGCGCCACAGAGGTGATTTGGGCGGTATCGGATTCGGTTGGGGGTGCCGGTGCCGGTGGGGATGGGGATGAGGGGTGCGAGCACCGGCACGACTCGATTTGTGAGAGGTGAGAGGGGGCACGGGACTGCACGGGAAGGAAGGGAGAGGAAGGGAGAGGAAAGGGAGAGAGCAGGGGAGATGGAGGGCGAGGGCGAGTGAACAAGCGTGCGCACGGAATGAACACAAGGGAGGACGAAAGAATGAAAAGACGCACACCGACGGCACTTGGCCCTGCCCCACACACCAAATTCACCTCCAAAATTTTGAGTCCTGCTCTTTCGCTGACAATATTGAGCTCTCCGTCCATGATCGTGTTCCCTTTGGCAAACTTGCGACCATCGGAGGCGACCTCCTGGATTTCCAAGTCCAATGCTCGGATCTAGAACTTTCAATGCTCCGAATCCACCTGTTTCCCTGGGATTGTGAAGAGATCGCTCAATTTGCCCTCAGGGAAAATATTACTGCCGTGGACACTCGATGGACACGGTATTCCTTGCTTTATTTTACTTTGCCCTGCAGCGCTGACATACATGCTCCAGCATAGTAGTGCCAGCTTCATCCGAAATGGATCTGACTTTTTGCAGCTCCAACTGCATAGAGTAGTCCAGATACATACAGGAATACTGGATCTCTCAGGCGCTTTGCCTTCTGGAATGTAGAATAGGTTTGTTGATTCTCTCGTTGTCTTTCTCCAATTGACAACCAATAGCTACCGGTGTTAAGCTGGACGACCTGCTTATTAACGATAGCATTCACCTATTGATGCAGCTTCACTACCCTGAACACAATAATGATCCTCCCTCAAATCTGCCATATCCCTTTGTATCTTTGCCCACAGTTCTTATTGAAGAGGATGGGACGGTGTGGATCAACATCAAACACCTACATCAGCGCTATTACTGGTCTTTTGACCCATTGGGAGGGCAATGGTTGGAAGATGTCGCTGCCCAACTGTCCTTTCCACAAGTCCTCTTTAAAATCATCGTCGGGGGCTACTGCTGGACTACAAACCAGTATGATTCTCTCCGAAAATTTCACGAAGCGAAGGGTGTCAACTACAGCGTTTGAACACACATCTTTTGTTGATTCTGTGAGTGTGGACAAAAAATCGTAGCAATATACCTCCTCAACGCCATTCACAGATGTACATACACAATCGGTAGCCCTATATAATATATCAATTGAATTCATTGGGCTTTCTCCTTATATTTGACCAACCAGATTCTTGAGGCATCATGGAACTGCAGTATGTACTATTTTCAACCACCTAGTTGGCCACCCTACCTAGTTGGCCACTTGAGAGCTAGATAGCCAGAGCTTGGTAATTATGACTGGGCATAATGTACAAACAGAGTACGACCTCCCACGAATGTCCAGACCAAATTTCAGCCGAAAGTGATGGATTGATTGAAAGCTACGACATCGCGGATCGGGATCCGAAGCGTGGGGACATCAATTTCTTGCCGTCGGGCTCACTTGCCCTTGCCATTTCTTCACCATTTCTTCGTCGATCCACGAACTTTGGGGCTCATTCTGATCCCTCGATGCTAGGCTTCTCTCATTAATGCCACTGGATGGCAATGGGCTGGACTACCTGTCTTGACACACTCGGGAAAGGACCACTTCTTTTTTTGAGTCAGCCATACTGGCCACCGTCGGGGTACACAACACTGTCACACTATTGATCTGAATTCTTACACAATACTTCTAACTATCCAATGCATCCTTTTGAGAGGTATTTCTGGATTTTATTGATCCAACTCTGATCGCTCTGCAGGCCATTATCTCAAATCACCCAGTTTTGGTCTCGCTAATAGTCAGATTTTTTGGAGGAGCTACCAGCATCTTAGAATGCAGTTAGGCATTCAAGTACATCTCAATACTTCCCATCAAGTAGTATGGATCTTAATTTGGCTCATCTTGGCTTTTTTTCTACTTGTAGGACACTGGTTCATTTCACCACCCCGATTTTGGAGTTCCCCATCAGTTGGAAGCAGATTTTCTGACACTTTGTATGCCTCACATATGCACTAAAACTATGTGAAGTAGTCGAGATGACCTACCTCTATGATCTAGAGTACATGTGGCCACCATTTGAGAGCTCAGCCCATAAGTTAGCGGGGTGGCCAACTAGCCTGTTATTTGGCCATGTTACACTGCCGCTCAAAATAAATTCACTGTGAACTCAAATGCTGGCATATTTGAGGACTTGGGGTCTTCAACTCTTGCTACGATGCATGCCTTCGCTCTGATGCAGTTGTGCTTCGATTGACCCATTTAAACGACAATGGGAGATGAACAAATGCTTAAGTGGCCAACTAAGTGGTGGAAAATAGTACGCACATTTGGAACGACTCTCAACAAACGCTTGAGGACAATCAAGCAGACCTCCGTGGAACATGCATTTGTGCGAGCAGCATAGAGTAAAAAAAAACCTGAGCCGATCCCCCGTCCGCGGTGAGAGACGCCCCACGCCCACCTCAGTTAACCCGTGTTGTCAATTTCGCAACCGTGTCGTAACTGCGCGGACTCCACACTCGAGGCGAGATTTGACTACAAGTCCACAGCAGGAAAGCCACCGTGGTGCGCAGGTAGCAGCGCTCCGAACGCGCACGACCTTTAACATCGCGTACGTGCGCCGCGCTGAGAGACCAGTGCAGAGGCCCGGTGTACGACCGGGGTACGCGGATGCACCCTCCACGGGCGCGGAATCATCTCAGGCATCTCACGCATCACCACATACGTCCACGAGCTCCCCGCCCCGGATGCGCACACCCCAAACTCACACCCACAAACTCCCAGCCGACAACATTCGGCATCATCCACGTGACAGCGCGACATTTTTTCGGGTTTTCACGGAATTATGCAAACGGCTGTATTTTATCCCTGATGAATCCATGGACTAATGGGTTGGTCCAATAGTCTCTCTAGGACAGACACACTATAAAAATTGCGCTCGTACCTCGCGTTATAGAGTCTGTTGGTTACCGCGTCAACTAAGCGGCGTCCAACCTTATTATATAATGATGTGATATCTCCGAGATACAGCACGAAACAACTCATTTATTTTCACGCGTCTCCACCTCACTCGACGTGTATCTCCGCTATCTGACGCGATGCAATGGCGAAAAACTCATCTAGAATGGGTCTAGTCCCCCCTGATACCTTCTATGACACTCCAAGACGGCCCCCACCACGGCAATCCACTTCTGAGAGCGCCGATACAACTGGAGCCTTTACATGGGTTCCCGAAGACAATTCCCCAATGCCTGGCCCAAATAGCACTTCTGCGGGACAAGGTAAGTGGTGTGAAGAGAAATCTTCGTCGACTTATCTTCTGGTGCAGCTTCATTTCCTCGAACAAATAACTCGTCCGCCTCTACTCCTGCCACCGCCAACGTCCCGTCGACACAGCCCAGGCTCAGAGCCAAGCGGCGAAATGTATGGGATAAGGCAGACGAAATTTTACTTACCATTGGAAAGGAGTTTAACTCTTTTGCTCATTTTCTCGAGGTGATATTTTACAACCGGATATCCGGTGTACCCGATCCGCGCACGATGCGCCATGTGCGCGCAGTAGCTGCATTTCAGAACCCCGGGTACGTCGCGGGATTCTTAGCAACCTCAAGAAGTACAAGAATGGGGACAGCAAAGAGGGCTGATTTGCCGTCACCTGTCGCAGTGATGCAAAGAACATCCTCGCCGTCGAGGATCCAGGCGATGACAGTGACTTGCCAGTCTCGAAGACCACCAGCCCATTGAGGTATCTTCATTGCGACAATCTGTTGTATGGTCGTACGACCACGTTCGGTTTGCCATTTCCGGCCTCGCGACGGTGCCATGCGCGAGTACACAAAGTCGTGTCCGGAAGGTTGACGGTTGTTGTCGTGTTTGATGGGACACGTGTCTTCCGGACTCTTCCCCAAACGGATTGCTTACATCATAAGCCTGGTCGCCTACTGTGACAGCGCGGTAACCACAGGACTAGTTGGTCCAATGATTAAAGTCACATTAAAGAACATCTGGTTAAAGTTGTTAGAGACTAGCCGAGATCTGTGACCACAGAAAAAAATCAACTCAGCGAAGCATAACCACCGTGAGAAATTTGCACGTGTCCACGACAGATTTTGCGGGTATGACCTGAATGCGCGGTACATGGCCGGACACTGGCCAGTTTTGGGTAGGCATGTATATCTGATATACACAATGGTAGGCTGACCTGACTTAAATTTATGAATCTGGAAGGGTGGAGGGCCGCGGGGAAATCCGCCGAGACCAAACAGATAGACACAGCCATATAGACTTTAATGCAAACCAGAAGTAACAGGTCGATTTGCACACTGAAAATTGTATGGGGGCAAAAAGAAAGCATTTCGAAAATGTTCCGCTCAAAAAGATCTTGGCAAGTGCGCGAGAGAGGCAAGGATGAAAATGTGTAAAAAAGGAAGACACTTGGCGGTATTCGAACGCAGCCGACGATTGGCACCTAATTACAAAGCAGGAACACAGCCACTACGTCTTCACAAAATTTGAAGCAGATTTAAAGGACAGCCATTATCATGCCTTCAACACAGCAACTAAATACAATAGCACAGCCCCTATTTTGCATTGCAATCTTGAGATGGGACACTTTTTACCAAGACCTGGAAAACCTCATCTCAATTGATTAAATAACGATTACTATAAGTACTTGTAACATTAAAGGAGGTCCATTTCGATACTAGCTACTCTTCCACCCTTACCTATCCATCCCCCGGATGTTATTCCCATGTGAGTCTGAATCTGGACAGGTCACGTATCCGCTTCAATGCTCTCACAAATAGAGATGCAGCACATGGGGGGCGCCATGAAGAATTCTCCTAAATCTTTCAGGAACAGGATCAGCATTACTTTTTCTATGTATCATCCTTTCACACAGTCAACACCCTTAATCACTGTTAGTAGTGTTCAACAATATACTCCAGAATCTGAAACAGTAATACATTGAATGTTACGCCATGCCTGATAATTGCCTTGCTGAGCAATTGAAGCCTGTTATGCTCATGACAGTGTGGTTAGATTTTGCAAAGGTGTCCGGAGCACCTATGAGGCTTGATAAGCAGATCCGACCAGCCCGAGCCAACTTCAACCCCACTCCAACGCCTGTTGGAGATGGATGGAGACCCAATATGAGAGCACCTTTCGTATGTATCACCGGTCCTATTGTTTGAAACTGGCAGCATCACAAACTGAGATGTGGATTACAAGTGTTGTTGTACATAGTTGCTCGGTGTGACTCCACAATGGTTTGGGTCACTGTAAGAGTAGCAAGCCGGTAGAAAATTGAAGAAGATAGGATATATCATGTGCATCCACCCCGGTGTCCGTCCACTGGACTCCAGCAGACGGCACCACCTGTGACGATGCACATGTATTACTGTCGCAATTTGGTCGTCTCACCTGTAGTACCTCCTAACTGAAGGGTTCTATATTTAAAAATACACCTGGGGGTCCGGAGCTACAAGGAATATTGCATTGCATAAAATATTTGCTTCACAGAAACAGTGTCTGCAAAATATACCAAGCGGCACGGTCATGTGGATGTCTGACTCCGGTGGACTAGCCCGGGAGGGCTGGTCAGGTCGTATGGGGTCGCAGGCATACGGATAGCGGTGGCTACAGACAAGCCGTGATGCCTCACATGATCATACTACAGCCAAACACAACTACACACGTCCGAGGAGGAGGGGCTCTAGGCCACTGCTCCACCGGTGACTTCGGTGACTGGGCCGAAGCGACATGACTGACACGCTTCTAGGACCCAATCAGAGGCTCCTGGTGGCTGTGAAAAATGTGAGCTTTCTCTGATCACAATATGTGAAAGGTGCTGGAACTGCTAGGAAAAAGTTGGGGGAACTCAACAAAAAAGTTGGGGGAACTCGCGTTGCACCAAGAAAAAGTTGGGGGAAATCAGCATTCCCCCAACTTTTTCTGGCCGCTTAAAGTAGCGTTAAAAGGAGGGGAATACCAAAAAGACACTTAAAAAGTTGGGGGAATGCAAAAAAGTTGGCGGAATATTAAATGTGCATTTGGACCCTCATGGGTTCAAGTTGGAATTCCCCTGGTTGTACCAGAGAAAAATAATGCGTGCAAGGCCGACTTATAAATTCTTTATGTGAGTGATTAAAGGGGGATTTTACCCGAAATTTATCCAATAAGGGAAGAGTTCAACATCAAAGTACTGTGCTTTCACAGAGATGTGCAGTGGAATGATCACTCGTGGCTGCAACAAATGACAAAAAGTCAGCTCGCCATTGCCCATACCTTGTAGACATTACTATAGCCGACTGGGAAACCGACCAAACTAGGAAACCGACCACTTACATTATATCAAGACTGGGACTTGAGATTTGGTGGACTTTGAACTTCTGGGATGGAATACGACCTTGAACGGTGGTCCGTACCCAATATCAACACAAACTGATGCGGTGATCAAAAACTACGGGAAGTTCGATCCGCTGCCGAAGGGTGGGAATAGCCGTTTCTTAACTCCGAGCGGTGCCCACGGCCATTTCTCCACCAGTTCTTGGCCGATTTGCGAGCTCTGGGCCTTGTTCTGACCCCCTGGATCTGGGCAAAAAATGGAGATGTGATTCGCCATGCAACCATTCCCAGCCATTCCCTGCAACTCTCGACAGGACTTCGAGCGGATGTCGAGGGACATTATACGGCCACCCCGATACTGTACGACCCATGGATGTGACAGACCTGGGGCCGGGCTCAGTTGTCTAACAATAACGAAACCTTCTTCTCATAGGGTCTGTTACTTTGGATTCATTCTTTTCTGTGCCCATAGTGGCCTACTCATGGATACCTCCCCATTTTGGTTGCACGCACATACAGATTTTTTGCGAGATATCCTGATATGCAGAAGGGGGACTGTGTCTTCATGTATGCTCAAATAAGTCCCAGGAATACCTCTGCACCGTTTTTTCAGCTCTCCGTGCCCCCAGTCCATTGCGAGGCCGCAACACCCTTCCCGTGCATCCACGTTAGCCCTGGACTCAAATCCCCCTACCACATATATAGTTTAGATTGACTATTCATTCGTGTTAAGTTATGCCATTATATCCCATGACTCATTTGGGCTACACAGAGGCCACAAGTTCCGGCTTTATAGAAGGATTTGAGCGGGTGGTCGGTTACCCCGTTTTGTGCCGTTTTCGGCATCTCGCCGGAAAATATTCGTCGCACCATCAAAACATCACGGAAATTGGGCGAAGCTGTTTCCACTCATTCCCAACATGTAGGCCTTTGTTTGATAGCGCAAAACATTGTGCTGAATGATCTCCCAAACATTGGTCCGTCCATGGACTAAATTTCAGCACACTTGGAACCTTTAATTTCGGTTTGCATTTCGGCTTGAGCTGAAATTCAAACCGAAATTCGGGATTTTAATAGGTTTCGGGACGGCTGAAATGAGAAACAACATTTTGAGTTCTGGCTTTGATTTCGGTGCAATTGAGAGACAGAGTCTTGGGCGCCCCGTTTCCAATCCCGATACCCATAATTTTGGTTTTCAATTTCAGTTGAACTTTTGTGTAATCTGAATCGTAGGCTTTCGAATGGATTTCAGGGCACCTGAATCATAATTTTATTCTACTCCTTTAGGTTACAAAATCAGTGGGACCGAAAGTACTAGAAGTAAATTAAATTTCAGGCCCACCTACTTGCAACTCGACACTTGGGTGTTCAAATTGCACCTGGGTGGGCCCTAAATATGTTAATTGTCGGTGTGAGGCTGAGTCGGTATGTTTCGGCCGCTGATCATGACGGTGATGAAGGCCGGAACATTCCGAAGACTATGGGGGAGGAACACAGCGACCATGATACACTGGATGATGGTTTTGGAAGGAATAGATATAGTGTAAAAGTTGGGTGTAGTGGGGCACAAGCCAAGCCACTCACAAGCTCTCACAAGCCCAAGCCGCACAAGCCCCCCCAGCCAAATTCAAACTCCGACTTGCTGGGCAAGCCATTCGGCCAAGACACTCGGACAAGTATGGATGGATCATCTATTAGCAGGCCATCTGATATCACCTGCGCACGAAATTAGATGGGCATTCTCGAGACGGACAAAGAAAGAAGTGCACTTCGTGCCACGGCAAGGCCCGGGCTGGATTCGAACGAGCGACGCCTGCGGAACGGCGAGTTAGGATGTGGGTGCGGACCATCGGCTACGGGGCCTTTCTCATATCACCTACATACGAAATTAGACAAACATTATTGCACAGGAAAGAGCGGTGAAAAAGATGCGGACACACCCAAATATGGCCCGGGCTCGAGTCGAACGAGCCACTCCTGCAGAGACCGCAAAGTGCCCGAACTATGGGATGCAGGCGCGGACCCTCCGCTACCGGGCCTTCCCTGTATCACCTTGGCACGAAATTAGATAGCATCTTTGTGTGGAAGAAGGAGAAAGAAATCGGATTCAGTGCCACACCACGGCCCGGGCTCGATTCGAGCGCACGACTTCTAGGAATACCAAGATATCCAAAATAGGGAATGCGGACCATCCGCTACCGTGCCGTCCCGGTATTCCCGTGCTTACAAAATTAGATGGGCATTGTTTCGAGGAAAGAGGGGGCGAAAAAAAATTACTGAGGACCATATGAAGGCCAAGAGAAAAAAATCGTATCTCGATGATCAAGGCCCGGGCTCGATTCGAACGAGCGACTCATGCGACATGGAGTCTGAGGAATTATGGGATGCAGGAGCGGACCATCTGCTACCGGGCCTTTCTCGTGTTACCTGAGCACGAAATTAGACAGGCATCCCCGAGCGGCAAAAAACAAAGAAACCAATCCACGACCAAGACCCGGGCTCGAATCGAACGAGCGACTCCTACAGAAGTTCGATATATGCAAGCTATGGAATGCAGGGACGGACCATCCGCTACCGGGCCTTTCCTTTACTCCCCGCGTACGAAATTGTATGAGCATTATTTCGCAGGGAACGAGTCAAGGAGGCAAAAAAAACTCGCCGAAATATGACCTGGGCTCGATTCGAACGAGCAACACCTGCGACAACACAGTATCCCAATTATTGAATGCAGGTGCGGACCATCCGCTACCGGGCTTTCCTGGTATCGCATAGACACGAAATTGGATGGGTATCGTCGTGTGGAAAAAGGAGAAAGAATTTGTCTTGGTACCACGACAAGGCCCGGGCTCGGATCGAACGAGCGACATACAGAGTGGGTAGAAGTTGAAGCTATTTAATGCGGGGGCGGACCATCCGCTACCGGGCCTTCTTCGGGTTGCGTGTGCACATCCTTGAATGCATATGCATATCGACCGACAGTGCAGTCTGCCATGACGAGAGAAAGACAAACGAGGGCCGTATATCTGCAGCATAGCATCGAGACGAGCTGTACTGAAAAACTGGTTTTTTTCAATGGTGGACAGAGTGCAGAGATTTATATACTGCAGTGTGAAGGAGTGAGTTTGTTTTGTGGGCAATTGACGTTCTCAGGCTGCCAGCGAGTCGAGGAAGACCCGAATCCAAGTCGGAGCCGCGGCCGCCAGGGAGTGAGGCGATAGGACACAGAGGTAGTTCCCTAGCCCTACAATAGTTCCCCAGAATTTCTACGGTCGATAAGGCCAGTCTGAGTTCAATGTCAAGGTGGTTTGCGGTCGGGGTTGTTGTCAAGTTGTTGTCCACCACGTGCCTGCGCGCCCAATATGACCAAACACCTCTCCGCTTTTCTGATTCCGTCCGCCACATCTGGCTCCGCGCTCCTTCCGTCGGCCTTGTCTTCGCCCACCGCTTCACTAACCCGTCGCTCACAATATGACCTGGGACCAACCCGTGCAATCTGTGCGTCCCTCTGGCCGCATCCGGAGTCCGGACACGCTTATCGAGCGCTACCTCGTTTGTTCGCAGACCTCCGCACGCCGCCCCGCCCCGCCCCGCCCCGCCCGTTGCGCGCGCCGCCATCCCCGTGCGCGATGACTGGGAGGACGACGCCGCCCAGATCGGCACGCACGTCATGGACAGGCAGGCGCTTTCGAACGCCATCCTGGACCGCATCAGAAGACCGTCCTGCTCTGCGGGCACTTCGACTTGCGGGCGCGGCGATTGTGTTGAGTGCTGACAAGCGTAAGGTGTGTTCTCTCTCTATTCCTACTCCTTCGTTCTTGTCCTTCATCCTTCGCGCCTACGTTTCCTGCTGTTTCCTGCCCGCACCGCTTTATCCACGCCATCGTACCCCTCCTTCCTTCCGCAGCGCGTGCTTGCGCGTCCTGCTGTCCTGCGTCGCCGGTGTAGAGGCGGTGTGCCCGCCGCCGTCTTATCCCCGCGCTTCTTCTTTCCCTCACTCGTCCTTTCTTCTCCCCATACCCCCTTCCTTCATTCCCTCCGCCCACTCGCTGACACTCCTCCTAGATCCAAGTCCTGCGCCTCCCCACGCTCTCTGCATGGCATCGAGCGCGCGTTCGCTGCTCGGTTGCGGGAAGACGGTGATTCCGGAGAAGGGTGAGAAAAACCTTGCTATTCAGTGCGTCTTCCCGTCTATCAATTCTATTTCTTGTTATGTTCTTCCCCGCGTTCCCTTCCGTCGACCGGTACTGCACCTCATCCATCCCTCCCCATGCACGTCCTTTCCGCGTCGTCCGCGCCTTCCTCCCCTGTCATGCTCGTCTGCATCCCGCCCGTCCACGCTGTTCTCTCCATTCGCGTCGTGCCCCTTCCAATCGTCCTCGTCCGCATCCGCATGCCTTGTGCCACGTCCGATGTGCGTGTCGCAAATCAACACCGTCCTTCCCTCCCCTGTACTCCCTTCCTTCGTCGTTCCTCCGAGTCCTCACCCGCATCCCTTCCGCAGCTTCATCACCTCCCCCCTCTCGTCCCTTCCTCCCTTCTCCGGACCCGCCCTCCCGTGCCTCTCCTCGCCGGCTCCTTCCACGTCGCCCCCTTCTCCTGTCCTTCGACCCACCCACCCCGCCCCGCATTCTACGCTATATAACCCCTTGTACTCTTCCCCGCACCTCTCATCGCGGACTCTTCCACGTTCCGCTCCTTCTTTTATATCACACGCCTTTTCTTTCCATTCCTTGTTCCGTTTCCCCTTCCCCATTCGTTTGTCGTTTGCGCGAGTTTCTGTACTCTTTTATCTCGATGTGGGTGTGATACGCGGAGTGCAGCGCTGTGCGAGCCGCGAGGCGCGTTATGGCTTGCGGAAGCGTTGTGGCTCGCGGAACGGATGCGGGAAGGCTTCCGGCGCAGGGGATCACACGGCGTTGGCGCGGTACGGATGCGGAGAATTGGCGTCGGCGGCTGCTGGTGCCCGAAGCGCGGGAGAACGTCGTACTCGTGGGGGTGCGGGCGCGTGTACGAGCGCGTGGATGGGGCCTGTGGACGTGGGCACGGGGGGTGACGCGTAAGCAGAGGGTTACGCGCAACGGGGGGGACCGGGGCGGCTACGCGGTTGCGGATGGGATGCACTTGGCGTCGGCACGCATGTACGGGCGGCGACGTGTATGAGCGGGGATGGTTGTTGCGGACGCGGACGTACATAGGCGGGGGCTGCGTGCCCTTGGTAGTACGAGTGTACAAGGGCTGCATTAGCACAGGCAATATTAATATAACTTTGCTTATTTAGAAAGCCCCAAAGGGCCCAAAGGAGAATATAGATTAAAAGTAAGCTGGAGTTCAATCGGCAACGACTCCGGAGTTTTTGGACTAGGGGCGGGGCTGCCGCGGAAGTCGGACATCAGGTTCAGAAAGAGGGCAGCGTGATTGATGAAGTTCAACCAAAACGCACAGTAGGGGCAGCTCCGTCTCCACGAATTCAAGGGAACAAAGCAATATGATCAATATTCTGAAAACGACTCTACGATGACAGAACCTATGAATTTATAGTGAGGAAGTTGAAAGGAAGGGTAATCGTTGACTTGCAATATACTCGGTACAAGGTCCTGGTGTGAAATGCTAATTGACGCCCTTGATTTCGTGGAATTTCCGGAGGAGATCGTACTGGGCCGTGGTCCATGAACAACCATAGACGTCGACTTCAAAGGTTACTTGGGGAAGGAGAGATGACCAGGGAGATCCTCTCGCAACCGGTCGCCTCCCAAGGGATCGAAAGACCAGTAATAGCGCTGATCTGGGGGTAGAATGTCATCCAACCCGTCCCATCCTGTTCGAAACGAGCTGCCGGCGAGGATACAAACAGATATGGCAGCTTCGATGGAGGATCCGTGTTCTGTGCAGGGTAGTGGAGTCGCATCGATAGGTAAACGGCATCGATAAGAAGCAGGTCGTCCAGCTTCACGCCGGTGACTACAGGCTGTCAATTCGGGGAATGCAAGCAGAGAATCAACACACCGATCCCAGATTCGAGTAGGCGAAGAGCTTGAGAGATCCAGGATTTCCTCATGTACCGGGCATCAGGTATCGAGTTATAGCTGACAAAATTTACTTCTTTTTCGGATCCCGCCGGCACTACTATCCTGGTGCTGTGTCAGCACAGTGCAGCAAACAAACCAGAACATACCGTGTCCATTGCGTGTCCAGAGCAGTAATATCAGTTTCAATGGGGGCGCCGTGAGCTATCCAAGGCTCAACGCGGAGTTCGATCTTCGCAAGTTCTACATTCGGGAAATGGACGTGGAAATCTCCGCTAACAGTCTCCAGTTTTCCAAGGGGAATATGATCACGGACGGAGAGCTCGATGCGCCTGTATGAGGGAAGGGCCATCAACATGGCATGGATATCGCACACGTCCATCTGTGAAAATAGCTGCTGTTCGATGTCTCTGGTGTTGGGCGTTACTGACATCTCCCACGGAATCAAATCCACTGATATGCGCCGTGAAAGACAACCGTCCGACTGAAGTCCCAGATCATGGTAGCAAAGACGCCCTGTCGAGACTCGTATTGAGGGATAAGATGAGTGTAGGGGCGAGCGTAGGACCAAGCACGCTTCCAAAGCGGTCAACGTTGTAGCGTCGGGGTTGACTGATAGCCTACAGCCTCATCCCGCCCCTTTGTGATTCGGTTGAGTAGTACTCAATGGGTTGGAGAAAAATATGCACCATCTGGTATTCAATATATTCTGAAACTAAAGGTGATCCATGATGCAATTGCCGGAATTGGGCGATGGTTATGAACTCTGTCGTAGTTGATGTTAACTCCCCTTTGTTGAAAACAGGGGAGTGCACAATACCATCGTGATAGATGAGGGCGTTTACGCCACGCGACTCGGTGATACCGAATAGTTGAGGAACAAAGGGAAACCTGAAGGAGTTGACCTTCACAATTATGCAGCAGAATTTGTCAGGACATACCGCAGTGATTGGCGGCTTTCGATTTCAGCTTTCCACTAGCGAGTGCAAAATGAGTCCAAGGTAATTACAGAGCCATTATAGATTGCCTTTTGGAGCTGAGATCCTTCGTAGACAACCGCCGTCATGGGATCTTGGCTGCCAAAGATGCGCGCGCGATAGACTTTACGGGTTCCGACGATAGCCCTTCGCTGTACAAGGCGAGGTCCGCGCCGTTCAACCACATCGAAGGTCAGCGCCTCCTCGTCGCCGATCTGCGTGAGGAGATTGAGATCACCCAATCGAATTGAGCGGAAATCTGCTCGGCGTGTCAGTCAGCACTGTAATCAGTGTAAACTCTGAACAGATCGCACCCGTTGGCGGGGAGCGAGGTCGCTCCCAGACGTTGAAGGTCCCGCCGGCGATGGTGAAGTTGCTGCTGTTGTTGAGCATTTCTCTCGATACGGAGGGGAAGGTGGGGGTGAAAAGACAAGGAACCTTCAGGGCGGTGTTTCGACGGGTCCGCATTTGCTGTGCGTGAGAGTAGTGTAGTAGAAAGTCATCTTTGACAACAAGAATGTAAGAAAAGGCAAGCGGCCCGCGTGATCCAGAGCGGCGAAGATGGCTTGCGAAGGAAATAAAATGCCGCGTGTTGAACGATGCTGTGGCCCGTGGCTTCCTCTGAACAGCATCGGATATTAATAAGGAACCGCAATAGTTTGGGCAACAGAACCTGTGCAGTAGAGCACAGAGTTGATGAAATACCGCATGTATCTTTTCGACATCTAGCGTTCCTGCGGTGAGGCTTCTACGGTGCGGGTCTGTGCGGCTGTTAGTCTGTGTGGGCGATCTTCTTTGGATCTTCTAGCCTCCCGTGGGACGAGCATAGTGCAGTGTCAGAAAGGCACAGAGTTGTAGCACTCCCATTTCACAACTTTAAGAGAAATAATAAAACTGCGTCCACTTGGCCCGGCCGTCGGTGAAGTTGCGGGTGAAGAAGGTCGTGTGTCATCGACGCCGAATGAAACTCCGCCCGGGATACCCCGGCCGGCGGTCCTCGGCATGGAGCTAGTCTGTTGTTAACCGCGCCACCGCGTATAGGTTGCGCCGTTATTATATAATTATCGGAGTTTCAATTTAACATGCAACCACTCTGCCCTTCAGGTAGCTCTGGGTACAAACAATAAGAGAGAAGGTCTCTTTCATTCTTCTTCCAAAAAGAACTGTGTCTCAAGAATTGTGAATCCGAGCCCATCTCCGCCCAAATCATTTTCTCGGGCTTTTCCACTTGCCGGGCCATCAAATTCGGCATCAAGCTTCTGGAATTCTGGCACCACATGCTTGCTGAACAAGTTGGACTTTTCATCTGTCTAAGTGGAACCCAAGCCTCAAATCCAAAGAAAGCATGCCCCCAAGACGTGTTTGGGTTTCGAAAATTGTGGTGATTACATAATCGCGGCGCGGCCGATCACTCGATCAACCTTACTGACAGACTATAACAAACGAGGTACGAGTTGAGAATGTTATAGCGTCTGTTTATAAGAGACTAGCATGGAGCTCAAGTTGAAAGCTTCCAAATGCATCGCTCTAAAAATGGAGCAAGCTGTTTGTCAGCAGATCCCTCACAGCGAATACAATAAAAACGGAGGTTTAGCACCAATTCAGCGCGACTCATAGCCTGACCCGAATCACATCTCGATCAGTATGAGTCCCGGTGTCGAAAAATGGGAAAGGGGACTACAAACCTGAGACCACCTCATATCCTGAGCCCGAGTAGACCGAGGGCATCCAACATAATTACACCTTTCATTTTTTGTCAGCGGAGACGGGCCGTTCACATACAGCAAGTACTGGGCGAGAAATTGTGTCTGCGTAGGTGAAAGGGAAGAATTCACATGCGACCGCAACCATAGTCTGGCCCCGGGTCGAGCGAGGGCATTGGATTGCCGCAGAGGGAACACACTCTCATTTCGTACAGGTTGTCAGCGACCTCCGCCACCAGGCTTGCTTTCTCCCGTTGTCGAGGCTCAATTTAGGAAGGAGTTTTCAATCAACTCGCGCGGCTCCGAGAGTTTCCATTTAGGTATATAGGAAATTGAAGTCCAGTGCGCAGGCAAAGAAAAATAAAATCGCACACATCCTCAACACATTAGAACCACGCCCCGAGTCGTACGGAGGACTCCCACAGGAATCCTTAGTGAACCGCATACTCCGCCACCAATCTGACCTGTCGATCTTTCCATCCACGAGTTGCGTTAGGACTGTCCTTCAAGAGCAAAGGGAAAGTGAATTGCAAGAAATTAAGAGCAACTCCGCCTTCGCAGGGAATCGTGTCCTTTCCAGTTCCGGGTAGGGGAAGTTTTAATGCAGAGAGCCCGAGTTTCTCCCAAATAGTACTTATAATAAATCAAGAAGTCGGCGTGGCCGAACTATAGCCCGACTCTGAGTCGAACGGGCGAGTCCCACGGAGTCTGACGAGACGTGGCCCGAGATGTGGCTGTGGACCTTCCCCTACCAGGCTTTCTGTGCTCTGGTATCGAAGCGCAATTTATGAAGCAGTTCAGCAGTTCAGCCAAGTGTCAAAATTAAAATGTGCCAGATTGTGAGGAACAATAGCCTGACCCCGAGTCGAACGAGAACCTCCCACATAGGACTCTTGGAGGAAGCTAAGGAATTCGGGCGCGGACCGTCCGCTATCAGGCTCGCAGAACTGGAGCGCCGAGGCTTGCTTTATGTAGCAGTGCAGCCGGGTGTCAAAATTAAAACTTATGGAGTATGAGGAACCATAGCCTGACCCCGAGTCGAACGGGGATCTCCAACAGAGTGAGTATTCTTTCTGACCCATAATCTCCTCAGACTCTTATCCACGCTTGATTTATGCGCACAACGTAATTGTTCGTGATAAATCTAGAGTTTACATAAGTACTTGACTTGATTTCAAGGAAATCTAGGTGCGTGCACTGCGCGAAGAACATATCACACTGAATAAATCTTGGAATCATTTAATGCACATTGAAGTTTGAAAGTATCGAGCTGCGAGCATCATAAAAAGATCGCCAGAATGGGAAGATAACCTGGCCCCGAGTCGAACGGGGACACCCCACAGAGTCAGCGTCATCGAGCCTCTTTTATTAAATGTGGGCGCGGACCGTCCGCCACCAGGCTTTACTTTCCCTTGTATCAAGTCTTGCTTCATGCACAAATTTGGTTCAATTGTCGGAAAAATCCAAATTGTCTGACCAGCAGTGACATGCGCTAATCAGGTCAAATCAGACCATCAGGGCTCGGGGCGGCTGACAAGCAACAGAAACAAGGCCTGACCAGCCTGAGCGACCTGATCAGCCTGATGAAGGCTGATCAGCGCTGACCAGGAGCTCTCAGCTAAAATTCAAAACTATTGGACCCTCTTCAGAGGGTCCTTATCTAATTCGCACAAGCATTTTCAAGTGAAAGCAATGCATATACTGATATTCATACTCGTTGTATCTAAAGACTACTACAACATGATCGAGTAGGGAAGAAGTCTAGCATGGTGTGTGCAAAGTGGAAGGACACCACCACAGTTATGTACCGTGTTCCGGCCACCGGGTCCTCTCAGTATTTTGGTAAATTCGACTGATTCAACAATCTTTAACTCATTATTTCAACATAATCCTCCAATTTAGGCAATTCTATTCTGGTTCTATACTCATCCTCCGATTTTTTTCATCTTCGGGGACGGGGGATCTGACTGAGCCTAATCAGAATCTGACAGAGCCTGAACAGCCTCCTAGCCAACCGGATCAGCCCTCATATGTCCGTCAGGTCTCGCCAGGACCTGATCAGACAAATTCGATTTTTCCAACAATTAATTCCGAATCATCAAGGGCAGAGTTCAAGTACTTGACTTGAAGGAAACATAGGTGTGCGCCTGTGTGCGCTCTCTACTGAGTACTGACCAGACTTGAAATAGGGATCCTTCAGCTGTGGTTCCGAGGGAAGGACTCCGAAATCATTGAGCTGCGGGCTTGAAATCGAGGGTGTCTCCCGCATCAAACAACAAAGCACACACAGCATGTGAGCGGACCCTCCGCCACTCCGTTATCGATGTAGTAATTTCCTGTAGCTGTTAATCCGGCGTCGGAAAAGAAATTGCTGCGAAACAATATCCAACCCCGAGTCGGACGAGGACCTCCCACAGAGTCAGTATACTTTGCGCACCTTATATTAAATGTGGGTGCGGGCCATCTGTCACCTGCCACCAGGTCTTGCTATCGGTGGAATCGATGGCGGATTCAGGCGGCAGTTCAGCTCCTTGTCGAAAATAAAGAAAAAAGGCCGAGTAACAATATAGGCTGACCCCGAGTTGAACGAGGACCTCCCAGAGTGAGTATTCTCTGCTGGAATATTATATTAAATGTGGGCGTGCGCCGTCCGCCACCACACTTGTCTTTCTCTGTATCAATGGTTAGTATCCGGCAGGTAAGCCCTCGTCGAAGTAGAAAAGACTATTTCTAGACTCGCTACAGCCTGACCTCGATTCGAACGAGGATCTCCCACATGGATATTGAAGACTCATGGTTTTCAAATAGCGTGAGTGCGGTTCGTCCGCTACCAGGCTTCAATACCTTTGGTATGAGGCCTGCCTTCTGTGCAAGCTCAACCCCGTCGAAATAAAAAATGACATGTCAACCGTATAATGTCTAGCTTGGCCCCGAGTCGAACCGGGACCTCCCACATACAAAACGATGGGAATTTATTCTCATATAGTGTGGGCGCAGATCGTCCTCCACCAGGCTTTTTTAGCCTACTCTAGTCATGTGGATTTTTCACGACGCGCTACGCCAGATTCTAGGCTCTCTAGACAGACACTGCTACGTCAACCCGCCCGCTCCTCTTAGCCAGATTCTCATTGAATTGGGCACGCACTTATTAATTTCTATTAATCCGGACCAGCCGCCACCAGCTTTAAGCCTGAAATCGATGGGTAATCTATGCTGTGTCGCAATGATAACAGGAGCGGATTGCGAATGGTTATAGTCTGCCCCCGAGTTCACCGGGGAATTGCGCGACAGGAAGGAAATAGCTTCACATTCTCGCAGTACGTAGGCGCCGACAGTACGCTATCACGCGTTACTCACGTGGAATCGATGGTTGGTTTATGTAGTACTGTATTTTTTCATTCAATCCGACCAGGGGGGTGACGCGTGACTCAAATTACCGATTCGACCATTCGACCACGGCCGAAATTTTGCGTGACACATGCAAAATTTTCAACCACCGAACGAAAATTTTCGATTTTGCACGTCGCAGACGTGATTTTAGGGAATTTCGAGGGCCGCGTGACACAAAATGTGTTCGACCAGAGGGTGGGTGACGCGCGACAAAATCCCAATGTTCGCCATCGACCAAGGGGGGAGTGACGCGTGACGGTCGAATTGAATGAAAAAATACAATAGTGGTGGTGGGCAATCCCGAATGATCCGCCGTGACGATCACGTGCGACTTCACTCGAGACGCGATCAAACAAAACTGACCCACACTTGTTCAAGCTGCCCTGGCTTCAATTCTGCACCTTTGCTCAAGCAAAAATACTCAAAATGCATCATGTTTCCGCACTAGAGGCTATCTACTTTCGCGAATATTTTCCTTCTGAATTGAGACCGCCAGAGCAGGCCGAACACACGACTCGTGCATGCCAAGCCATCTTCCGGATATCTGGTTGGGGCCAAAATCAGGAAGGAAATTCCCAGAATATTTCCTGGGTATCTTGAGCATTACCATATCATATTCGACAGATTTTCGGCCGTCCAGGAGTCTCTTGAGAGGTACACTGGACGGATACCCGTTAGATCAGTTCGGCTCAAACATGGGCAAATGTAGGCACGTTGCCCCCGCGCGCACATTTTCCGGCTTTCACAGGCATCTTTTGCCACAACTCAATTGACAAAAAATGTTTTCACGATGCAGATCTGTGTTTTGTTCAGAGAAAAATCGTCAGATACGGACATTAGCCCTGGAAACACACGATTCTTCTGATGATTTCTTGATTTTACAAGATCCTCAAATTTGCAAATTTGGTCTGAACAAAACACAGGTGTGGTTATTATTAAAATTTTCGTGTTTGAATCCACTGTGTACCACATCAGGGGCAGCCAATAAATGTGCCCCGGGATTTGGGTCAGTTGAAATGGCGGAGATCACTGCACGTGATGCATGGGAACAAAATGATGGCCCAATGCATTGCGCACCACCAGCTACTAGTAGCCCAACTCGGTGTCAAAAGTAATGGAAAAGCCGCCAAGGTACAAAACTTCAATAGCCTGGCCCCGACCCGGGTCGAACGGGATCCCACCGAGCCATCCTAGAGCATATATGTATCGGTAAATATTGGTGGGGACCATCTGCTACCAGGCTTGAATACAATATAGATAATCTGGCATTGAGACGTGATCCATGTGCTCCGTGTCAGAATGAAAGAAAAGCTTTTGAACAGGCACACCATAGTAGCCTGGCCCCGAGTCGAACGGGAAGTTCCCACAGTAAACAGCTTAAGGACACAACATGAGGTATGTGGGCGCGGACTGTCCGCTACCAGGCCTTCTTTGCTCTGTTAGCGATGGTCGATTTACGTACCAGTCCAACTCGGTGTCGAAATAAGAAACAACGCATCAAGGACGCATAACCTGGCCTTGAGTCGAACGAGGAGCTCTCGCAGACACCTTACCAACCTTGTAGATAGGGTGAGCGCGGAACTTCTGCCACCACGCCTTGCATTTCGTGCTCTCCACCTGTGGTATATGTATGATTTTTCGCATGTATATACGATTTTTCGCGACTCGTGTTCGGGTCGCGTGACCGAACTAGCCGAGTGCCTAAAGCAACTTTCACATATTGTGATCTGAGAAAGCACACATTTTTCACAGTCACCAGGAGCCTCCAATTGGGTCCTAGAAGCGTGTCAGTTACATCTGCTTCGGCCCGAATACCGGAGTCGGACATCCACGTGACCGTGCCTCTCACTGCGGCGATTGCCGAATTTTACCGGAAGAAAAATGGCCTAGAATCGGGTTATACCCTTTCTAGGCCCAGATTTTACTCCGGGAAAATCTACGGTAAAATGTGGACTTCTTCTTTGACATTGTCCCCTGGAAAAAGTCAATCTTTTACTGCAGGACAAACGAGGGTAAAAACCGGGATTTTTCCAATCTTTTCCGCTAGAAAGAGGCAGGATTTTAACAAAGGCAAGTTTCGGCCTGAGTTCCGGACAGCACATGATATATCCTATCTTCTTCAATTTTGTACTGGCTTGCTCCTCTTACAGTGATCCAAACCATTGCAGAGCGACACCGAGCAACTATGTACAACAACACTTGTAATCCACATCTCAGTTTGTGATGCTGCCAGTTTCAAACAAATAGGACTGGTGATACATAGCAAAAGGTGCTCTCATATTGGGTCTTCATCCATCTCCGACAGGCGTTGGAGTGGGGTTGAAATCAGCTCGGGCTGGTTGGATCTGCTTATCAAGCCTGATAGGTGCTCCGGACGCCTTTGCAGGATCTGACCCCACTGTCATAAGCATAACAGGCTTCAATTGCTCAGCAAGGCAACTATCAGGCATGGCATAGCATTCAATGTATTACTGTTTTGGATTCTGGAGTATATTGTTGAACACTATTAACAGTGATTAAGGGTGTTAACTGTGTAAAATAATGATACATAGAAAAAATAATGCTGGTCCTGTTTCTGAAAGATTTAGGAGAATTATTCATGGCACCCCCCCATGTACTGCATCCCTATTTGTGAGAGCATTAAAACGGTCACGTGACCCGTCCAGATTCAGACTC
>JARKIE010000581.1:0-41804 GCA_029378255.1 Mycena rosella | reverse complement strand
CCTCCACGGCGTCTGGGACAGAATCCTCCCTCCCCGCGGTCAATTGCTGAGCAGGAGGACAATAATGATATCTCCTTCGACCAGAGCTTGAGGCGCAGGACTACGACGGCGACGACGTATCTTATCGTCTCCGCCTCCTCGTCAAAAACAACTATTTTCTTCCTCCTGCTCACTCAAAGCCCTCCTCCTCGGACTTTGCCGCCTCCAAAAAAGCTTCACGGCCTCCCACGACGCCCACGTTTTTCGACATGTTCCGCAAGTCGCGTTCAAAACCGTCCACCCCCACTGCCTCGCCGCAGAATCTGGACTTCTTCACCCCCGTGTTGCGGACAACTTCCGACGCGACAACTTTCGGCATATCCCCACCTGCCTCGACGGCGGTCTTCGTCCCAGCTTCCCCAACAGTCTGCCCAGGATCCTTCGGGTCGCGTGGTTGTCGTGCGGGAGAAGATGCACGACATCGCAACCGCTGCCAAGCAAGCGGAACAGGAGATGAAGTTGCGCGGCGCGCGGCGGGAGGAATCGGCGGGGGGGCACAGTGAGGTCGATATCATCGACCCCACAGACGCAGTCGATCTTCCCGCCCTCCGCCGCGTATCCGTTTGCGGTGCAGGCCTCAGCTCTGCACGAGATGGGCGTACAGGACTCGGTGGGCGCTGCTGTTCTGGCCGATCGCTTACCGCCGCGGAGTCCTGGTGGGTTTTCCGTCGAAGATGATTGGCGGAAAGCTTTGCTGCATGCCGCTGTGGGCCACTCCTTGAATAATTCGTCGGGTGTTTTATCTTCTCCTACGGAGGTTAAACCCATCTCTCCAGTATCCGATAAACGGATCCTGGGCCAACGGATTATTACTTCTCCGATTATCGACGAGCCCCGGTTATCAACAGCATCTGCTCGTAGCCGTCGGGACAACGCCGATGAAGCTCCTCGACCACCAAGCTGCCTGCCTGTGCGTGTCGAGACCCTTCCATGCCGATAACGCCTTTGGCGCCACCTCCCCGAAGACTCGTTAATCCCCTCTACTCCCTCTCACAGACCAGCCTACCTGTCAACTTGGAACCACCCTCACCGTCGTTTGTCCAGGTCCGGAAGATAGAATCCACTCCACGTCTTTCAGATTCCTACGAGTCTGGTGTGCGACATGCCATGATGAGTCCGCCTCTGATCAGTCGCGAGTCTTCGGAAGGCTCTAGTCACGAGCGACCTCGTCCCAGCTCGGACTCCGATGATTCCTTCTACTCCGAGGAAGATGACGCTGATCTGCCCCGCCCTTCGATATCCTCCTCAAACCCAGACGGCCTACCGTCGTTCTCGATATACTCCCAGCCCTCTCCGACAACTTCCGCGTTCCAGGATGCTATTGGGTCCCCTCCCGTCCTCAACCCTCCTGCTCGAGGGTCTTCTCTGCGACCGAGCCTGGAACATCCGTCGTCTCCCAGCCCCATTCCTCGGGACAGTATGACGTCTCCTCCCCCAGAGTCTCTTCTTCGTTGGCCCACATCACACCCCTCTCGCCCCCTCCACGATCATCCTCTTGGGACAACGTCTCCCTTCCCGTGTGCCGCCGCCCCTCCCTACCTTACCGCCCCCAGAAGAAGAAATACTTGACCCAGGACCAAGCACCCCTCCCTTCCCTATCACTGACCGTAGAGGCGTAGCGCCGTTGGTATTGGAGATACCCCGGACGAACACTTCCCCTTCAATCAGATCTGCTCCTGCTCCCTCTTCACCACCCTCCTTCTTTGACAGCATCCAGAACCAACCCAATGCCATGGATGACCTCGATTCTTCGGATGATGATTCGGATGAAGACGATCACGACCACGACCATCCACACGACCACGATCCGCCGCTCACGCCGATCTTTGTCAATCGAACGGGCGCCGTTTCGAATGTCCCTTCGAGCACCTCCAGCTCCAGGTCGTTGCTAATGCGACTCGGGAATCATTCCTCGCCCTATGTTGGCCGTCGCCCCGAATCGCCCGTCGCCAACTCGAAAAAGCCGATTGCTAATATCCCTGTGCCGGGGGCGTTCTTTACTGAACGACGGAGCGGCAAGAGTGACCAAGGTCACGGCCCGCCGACCTCCACTTTCGACTTTTATCAGTACGCACAACAGCACCCCTTGCCCACCACGGAACCAAATACATCACGCCGGCCCCACACCAGTGACCAGGCCGTGCGAAGCTGGCAGAACAGCCAGCGGCGCAGGAATCCTTGCGACAGCTGGATGGCATGCTAATTAAACATATGGAGGCTGAAAAGGATACCATCAAGCGTATTGCTACTAACCTGCAGTCTAATGCAAGAACATGAGCGTCTTGCCCTTACATTATCGTCATTATACCGAGCACAGCTGAATATTATACCCACCGCATTCCATCCATACGTACATCCATGCAATTACCTTCGCTTTGAAATTCGTCTTGGGTCAGTCAGTGCTGGTGGTCAGCGACGAATAAATGGGTGACAGTAATTCCCAATCGGGTCGTTTGACTCTTGTCTCTTTAACGCCGTCCCATGTTTACGTCTTTCTTGCTTTCCTAATCTTACACGACCATGACCACGACCACGACCACGACCACGACCATGCTGGGCAACTCATCCTATTCGTGGCACCAGGTATGCTCCCTCAATATCACTGAACGACCGCTGCTTATTGTCCCGATCCGCAGTCGCACGACCAGGTAGATTTCATGCTGCGGCTCAGCTCAACGTGTTTTCATACCGCTGCAGGCTACCGTCCTTTTCCTTGTGCCATATGGAACGGCCGAAGCGGACGTGAGTCGCCTTCCTCGTCTTGTAGGCGCCTGCGTGACCGAGAAGGCTCTTTCAGATCCAGGTCGAAATTGAGCCGACGGGCAACTTTCTCGTAGCGGGCGTGCGCGGCCAGCCGCCGACCATCAAAGGCCGGCTGTACTCGCGTGTCGACAGCACGAGTTCCATGTGGCAACTTGAGCCACCGAACTCGCGTTCACGACTCTCGGCCCGGGAACGCACCAACTCCACGACGTCCACCGCCTCGACGCACTCGTCCTACGCGTTTATATCTGATCCTGAAATCTCGAGCAGCTTTGCTGCGTCCCTCGAGAGTGGCCCGGTCTCTGACTCCGAAGACGTTTCCTCTCCAGTGGGATTCTCGTCCCCGAATTCCGGGGACGAGGGCACGTTCCCGCTACGCCGGCGGGTGGGGAGCTCGCACCCAGTTTCACGCTCCGTTTCTCCCGGCCACGCACTGCGTAGCCTAACCTCCTCATATTCGTCGCTCGAGTCGATACAGTCACATCGCGCGGGCCAGCTTTTAACGCTTCATCTGGAAAAGAAACAATCGATCATCTGGCCGTCCTTAATTACTGGACCCGTTCCAGAAACATTGTCTCCGCATATCGCAAACTCGGTCGTCTTTGACGCCAGTGAGGAGCTTGAGCATCAGTATAACATGGATCCGACCAGTTTGCTACTGATTGCTCTAGAACTACTCGACATCCGGAAAGACAAGGAAGAAGCGTTCGAGTACTTTCTGTGAGTCGTTTTGTTCTGCGGCACCGTGTCGGAATTTACGCTCGCGCTAGGCGAGCGTGGCACCAGGCGCATACACCTTCTGCGACGATGAAACTGGTGTCTCACTATCTCTCGCTGCCAGCCACGGTTGACCTGGCTGAAAGTGAGAAACCGATCACACGAGGGGCCACGTCATACTACGCCCACTGCATGGGCGGATCCGGTGGACTTGCGCAGCTTTATCTGGAGGCAGGAATGCTTCATCTCGAAGGGGCGGCTTCCGTCCTTCTTACATCGTCCTCGTCGAGTCTCTCTTCTCTCAGAGTCGCCCTGCCCGTCCCATCTGGCGAAGGCGGCACAGATGCAAAAAAAAATCGAGAGGCGGCCGGCAAGTATTTTGACCGTGCTCGACTGTTGCAGCCGAGCCTTGATATTCCTCTTCTTCCGCCGCTCGGCACCTCCCTTTCCCGAGAACCCTCTGAGCAGCTGGAGATGCCCTCCATCGACCTGCACGCATCGCAGTATGGTTCTGAACCAGCGCGGAGACGCCGAAAGACGAAGGAAGAAACACTGAAGGAAGAGACGGCCCTCTTTGACAACCGCGGGCCGAAACTGGACGATCTGGACAATTGGTACCTTTACATTCCTTCGGTCGTCGGTGCCGGGACGGCGTTGCTCGTGGTGGGGGTCATCGGTGCTCTCAGTTTCTCGACTTGGTCGAGGAGAAACCAAGGGTCGTAGCTGCGAATCACGGACACCAGCTCTATAGATTAGGGTCAGTAGTAGACTTGCTATCGCATCGTGCCCCATTTGTATACTTTAGGACTTGCTCTGCATCAATTGTTTTCAAATGCGTTTACATCTGTTCTCGACTTCGATGACCTCCTGGAAAACCGACTTCCTTCAGACCCAAATTACATCAGAAACCACTCCAAAGCGCGCTCTCGTTATCTTGAACCAGCCGTTTTCTGAAGGACTCTTCCTGCGGCTATGGAGTTCTTCTCATGGCATTGCTGCGCCGATGGAGGCGCAAACCGTCTTTTTGATGTCGTGGATTCAGCGCAGCGTACACTGTGAGTGCCCTTTGGTGTGTGCCTCTTTATATTTAGCGCTGCAAGACGATCTTTCCTGAAGCTTCCTCCCGGATTTGATTAAAGGCGATCTGGACTCCATTCGAACGATGTTAAAGACTTCTACATCTCTCATGTGTGTTCATCGGTGGTCTGGACGGCTTGTCGTTTATCGAATGCTTCAAGGGCGTTCCTGTCGTTGAGGATGCCGACCAGGATTCAACCGACCTCATGAAATGCGTATCTGCGGTACAAGATCTAGAAACCGAGCAGCAAAGCGTAGGCCATGCGCGTTTCCTGGCAGCTCAACATTCACGAAACTGCAGGAATACGATATAGTTCTGCTTGGAGGCCTCTCGGGCCGTTTAGACCAAACTATACACACCCTCTCATACCTCCACAAATTGCGCAAGACTAGAAAACGCATTTTCGCAGTCACCGACGACAACGTCGGCTGGGTGTTGGATGGCGTTCGTGTTTTGCGCTCTTCCTGCCTTACCATGATTATAAATCGTCGCGCGACCAGGGTGAACACATCATACACATAGACCATTCGATTCTAGGCCCAACGTGCGGGCTTCTTCCCGTTGGGATTGCCTCGACGCTCCTCTCTACCACGGGGTTGAGATGGAATTTATGTGAGAGGTTTCAGTTCAGCCTTCTCAGCACATCTTATGCTTTTCTTCATCCCCCAGGGAATCAACCGTCCTCCTTCGACGGTCTGGTATCGACATCCAACCACCTAGTACCCACAGAAGATACTGTCTGGATCAGAACGTCGAATCCCATTTGGTGGACTGCAGAACTCCGGTCGTAACCTGAGTCAAGTTTAGAGTAGCGTTCATAAGATAATTTATAGGTCGTGTATTTTACCGAGCACCCGAGTTTCCTTTGAGATTCGAATAGACCGACTCCGAGTGAATCGGAGACGACAAGCTCCGATTCGTCTTTCTTTCCTTCACCGTCATGACGCAGGTAGAAATCAACGTCCTTTATTTTGCTGCAGCGTCAACCGCGACTGGCCTCTCCCGCGAGCGTGTTCCTATCCCTCAGAATCTCCCACTCGCTGAACTGGGTGATCTATTGGTTGCGCGACACCCGAAAGCTACAACCCTCCGAAAAATTTTGGATGGCAGCAAGTGGAGTGTCGATGCAGAGGAGGTTGAGGATCTGGAAACGGTGTTGAAAGGGGGAGAGGAGGTCGCGGTTTTATGCCCTGTTTCTGGTGGATAGAGATGAATTTTGGTGCGTTTGTTTCCACGGGCGTCGGGCCGTAACTCTGACCGGATCCACCACAACTGGCAGGATGCCTAGCGAGATTTTGTTCTGGATCCTTGCTGGTGCCCTGCTAATAATCATCTGTTCCGTCTACCGATCGAGACTGGGACAAGAGAATGTTACTTCGGTCGGCGGAGCGAGAACTCGAGCAGCCTTCCGTGCGAGACCTCTGACGCCAACTACCTTTCTCATCAGGTGCACAATGACCAGCGATATTTCCCGGCTTGGCACTGAATTATGGATGGTTTTGAGGGAGTGGAACGATGTCTACGAAGAGCATCCGCACATTTATGTGAAGCTCGTGCCTTCCGCTCGCACTATCCTGATAATCGACACTGGATGCGGAGGGCACACAATTGACCCAACGATTGAGATAACCTCCCTCCGCCAATATATCGAGGAAGTTAAATTGGATTGCAATGGCGGCGCCGCCCTCAATGAAGCCAAGGACATGGAGTACGTGGTGGTCGCCACCCACTGCCATTATGATCATGTACTGGGAATGGAGCAGTTCGCGCCTGATTCCCAGATCCTTGTGTCGGGAAATTGCCCGTCCTTCGTCTCCCCGGCCAATCTACCGACTCACAGTCTTTGTAAACACATGGGCATCAGGACTCCCGTGTACACCCCGATCCTGGTCTCGCATCAGCATGCTATCCGTTCCAGGACACACGTCCCACTCGGTGTTTCCATCTTGCACACTCCGGGGCACACCCCCGACGAACTAGCACTCTTCGATTCTGCTGAAAGGATGCTTTATGTTGGGGATTCTTTATACGAGGAAGAGACCATCATCTTTCCAAAAGAAGGCTCCATTATCGAGTGGATGTCCTCGATTGAGTATCTGATACTCTTCGTGAAGACGCAGGAGGAGCAAGGGAGCAACAAAACGGGACCGGTCCTGATCAACTCCGGCCATCGAACGGTGTCCCAGCCCGCCCTCGGTGTCTTGGTTGCTGCGAAGGAATTCATGCAGGACGTTATTTCTGGCATCGAACCGGTAAGAGAGCGCAGGACTGTCAGAGGCGACGAGACGGTCGTATATGCTCAGAAGGGAGGGCGTTTTGCTTTGCGATGCCCGGAAAGGCTGGTGTTGGCAGCGCAAAAAATAAGCCACATGTAGTAACCAAGTTTGTTGTAGGATGAGACGTACTTATTTCCGTTTCCCGCCGAGGAACTCTTGCTGCAACTGGGCGAGGAAGGTGTCGGCGTCGGCGTCGGCGGGCAGGGCCTTTGCTTTCCCTTTGTCTTTGGCCGATGCAAATTCAAGGGCAGCGAAGGGGTCTGCAGGCATAGGTGGGGGCGGTCGCGTCAGGCTCTGTGTTTGTCAGGGCTGATACGCTATTGTTATCTTGCCCCACCGCCAACTTTCCGTCGCTTTGCGTCCACCATCTTCCGCCTTTCCTCCAATTCGCGTTTTCTCTTTTCCATAGCTCGGCTCCTGCCATTAGATGCAGAATTCGGGTCCTGCATACCCTCTACTTCCCCCGGCAGAACATCCAGAGCCCCCACCTCCTTTCGCGTCTTTTCCGTCTCCCCTCTGGCAGACTTGAGCTCGTCCATTTGGGCCTTTCGAGTTTCCTCGTCCTTGGAGAATTGATAAAAGCCCGCTCCTTTGGCACGAACTTCACCGCTAGCATCGTAGTGCACTCCGAGGGGATTATTTGCTTCAGCATGCTCTTTCTCGATTGCCGCCACTCGATCAGCAGATGGTTGGTACACAGGAAAGTGGCCGACGGGATTCCCTGTAAAGCAAAAATCATTAGAAGGGAAAATTGGCGGGGAAACGAGAACGCACGTATAACAAGTTCTCTGAGGATATGTGTTAGCGTGCAAGGGAAGCTCAGAGTGTCCAACTCACTCGTCTTCATCGTATGCTGTTTCTTCAGGCGTAGGCACAAGATTTCGAGGCACCTCCGATCTTCTAGCCGTTCTCATACGCCCGAATTCATCTTCGTACTCCACAATGGGGTCGTCCTATTATTCATTAGTGCATATACCTCATTCCAGAATAAAATACATACATCCAGGGGAGGTCTGGCGACTTCCCACCGACTCATCCAGGTCATCGCTATCGGATTCAAAGTCGGAAACAGGTTTCGAATCGAAACTAGCATCGGTTGGTTAGCACGAGTAAAAAGAGAAGACGGAGGGCAGCACATCAACGAGGAGCGACTCATATTGCTTGTCGTTCAAGCCGCCCGTCTGGCCCCGTTTCAGTTTGTCGTATATCTTGGCCTTGCGCTCGAGCGCCGCGCGCGCAGATTCGAGGGTCGGGTTGCTGATTGCTTCGAGTTCTATGTCGCGAGACGCCCTGGCGCTGACGCCTTTGTTTTGGCGCGCCCAAGTTGTGGGTTTCTGGAGCATCCGGTTGAGGAGGAATTTGCGCGCGCCGCCCGAGTGACGCACCTTCTCTGGACGCTTTACGCCTCCGACAATGAATTTGGCTTTCCCAGTAGCCTTGTTGCGCGAAAATTCATCCTCCTGTTTGGACAGTTCGGCCTTGAGATCGAGGAACGAGCTGGCGCTGATGCCTTTGGCCTTGGCTTTACCCGACATGAGGGTCGGGCGGAACAGACACGGCCCGCACGTGATGGTAATGCCCCAAGCGCTAGCTATAGCTTTCTTCAACACACTTTCTAGACAGTCAGACTACGCTTTACTCTCGCGGTCAATGCAGCATCAATACGGCTACCGCGCCATTTACTGCTCGCCTGATGGTTTAAATGATATACGTTGGTCGGTTAAACTGGCTCTAACAGATTATCTCGGCGTGGAGCTCAGAGAGCAGGCGGTTATCGGCGTACCCCGCGACGTCCAGCTTGTCTACTACAAAGTATGAGGTTCCAGTCCCCATGTCTACCATGCCTGATTGGATTGTTCTTACAGCTAAACGGGTTCCCGCGCGAACCGAGAGGGAGTCTGCGAGAACGTCTTCTACAATCGCTCACAGAACTGGTTGAGACCCAGCTTGACGACGACGACCTCGTCAGCGATATCTGGCCGAACGGCCCGATTTTTCCCCATGACATACACATTGCCGTGGTGCACCCAGCAGGTCCATGTCTGTTAAAGCTATTTTACCCTAAAAGTCAAACCTTCTGTTTCCAGTGGCACAGAGTTCGTTTGCTCCAACGCGTTACGTGTCAATCTTGGTCTGACCTACTCTCTAGACCTCCGCGCCATCGCTGCCCTTCCGGTGGCTCTAAGAACGCGTTATCCAGCAATACAGGGTGCGATATTTCCATATAGCATTTGAGTTGACACCCAGAGTTATGTGCAGCGCGCAAGCAGACTATCGATGGGCTGGGGGAAATTCCGTCGCCCTCAACGTGCGCCAAGGACCCTGTGAGGTTGTATAAACACCGTGCCACCCTCGCTGGGCGGCCCCTTGGTCGCTGTGGTCCCCCACCTCGCTCTATGACCCACACCTTGCCGGCCTCACTGATGCCCTGCGCAACGGAGCAGAAAGCGTTCAACACCCGACTCCTACCATGTTAGACCTGGCACGCGAATTCGCCTCTATCTGCCTCGACTTCTTTCCGACGGAAAGCGAGCGCGAGCGTGCTCTGCGGGGCATAATTGATAATCTATTTCCTGGCGCCAAATGGCAATTCAAAACACCGACTTCCCAATCTGAGGCGTTGTGGAAAAGTCAAGTCTTTGAGATGAAAAAAGAACGAGGGAATGGTGGGGACCCAAAAGCACAGGCTATCGCATACTATGAGAAAATCGTGGGGGATCGGAACGACCCACAGAGTGTCAGTACACTTAAATTTTCCTCGATTTCTCATTGCCAACATCATGTGCAGATTGCTCGTTTTCGCGAATGGAGTCGTCTCCCCATGGTTCTTTTGAGCTTAGCATCGACACAGTTTGATGTCTCGTGTGCGGTCTACACTGACGTAGCACATGTTGACCAGCTCGTCAGCATAAATCTACATGACGGCATAGACCTTGACGAACAAGTGTTGCTTTTGGCCCGTATCTTCACTGCCCTTGCCGAGACGTTCCGGGATCTCACAAACTACTATGACCGCCTCGATTCTCGTCCTGCGCCCCTTTCCCTCGAATCTTCGGCATTGCATCTTCCCAATCCGACGTCCGCTGCCCACCCTTTTTTGCCACTCACTGAAACCCTCGATCTCCGGATTTTATATAAAGTTTCTCGCCTCAATGGCCTGGCAGTGGCCCCGGATAACCTCTCCGACTGGCAAGAAAATACACGACACACTGTGTTTGCGGCGCTGGGAGGTGGCATTGAAGGGATTCCAAAAGACGCCGAAGTCATCGTCAAATTTGTGCGGCGATACAACCTAGAAGCCCATCGAATACTGGCGGACCTGGGGCTCGCTCCTGCCCTCTATCATTCGTGTTTTGTCCGTGGGGGATTGCGGATGGTGGTGATGGAACGGATTGAGGGCACGATGGCAAATTGGTGGCCCAAGGATCATCAAGTCGATCTACTCCCACGCGCCGTGTACGACGACATGTCCAAGGCTATCCACGCCTTACACGCTCGCGATATCGTCTTTGGTGACCTCCGCTTCCCAAACATCATAGTCTGCGGTGGTGACAAGGAGAAAGTTCGCGCGGTCCTAGTGGACTTTGACTGGGCGTCGAAAGACGAGGAAGGGCGATATCCAGCCACCCTTTCGAAGTTGTCTGTCTGGGCTCCTGAGGTACACTACTATGGACCAATGACCAAAAACGACGATACACACCTGTTACACTCTTTAGAGCAAGTATGCCTCCCCGCGGTTTAATGTTCTGTATCCGTTTGATATCCGTAGCACGTATTATGCATAATTCGTCATCTTTTTTTCCGATTCACGAGCCATCGTCTTGTGACGAGCGTCGAGAACATAGGGAAATTCCGCCGGATCCGGCGGACAGGCCGGACAAGCCTTAAGCCAACAGCATCAGAGACTGAATGGCGTCTGAAGCGCCGTAAACCTCAAGGCGGGGTGAAATTTCGGGGGCTTAAACCATAGCTTGACCACCTTTGCTTAAGCTTACGCACCCATTCTCCCCGCCAAAATGCAATATCACGCGCGGCGCTAATGCACCGCTAGACCCCGTGTATTATTACAGTCCAATTAAGTACATGGTTTATAGTGTCCCGGGATTTATATGTACATAAATCAGATTCTGCGCGGCACAGAGCTGTCCCTCGTTCATCGTGTTTTCACGTACCTGGAGCAGAATAAGAAGAGGCCACAAAGAAATGAGTTTTCACATACGTTGCATCGATTTGCTTGAGCTGCGGCAGAGCGAGAATGATTTTTCGACGGTAGCCCGCCATGTCCGTCGTCTGGCATGGATTGCCCTCCAGGTACAGTGTTTCGAGGGTCTCGATATGCTTCAGCTGGGAGTCCAGCGCGTGCAGAGTGGGGATTTTATTCCCGCTCATCTTAGAAGGGGTCAAAAACAAAGAGCGGTAGAAGTTGGAACACGAACCCAGAGTTCTTGAAGATTAGTTAGGTGGGAGATGTTTTCTAGCTCGGGGATAAAATTGTTGCCGAGGTCGAGAGTAGTAAGTTTCAGCTATGTCGGGAGGGTTATTGAAGGGAAAGCAAGGACAAGGACGGCTTACGTTGTGTTCCAGACCCTCTATGCGCTGAACACCATTGTGACTTAGATAAAGCTCCTCGAGGGTGTCGAGCTCTTCGAGCCCCTCCAGCTTCGTTATACGATTAGACTGCAATGAAAGGATCTTGAGCCGTTTTAGCGTTCCCAGATTCTAGCAGTCGCGCGGTCAGGACCATATCTCCCCGATTAGACTGAGTTTACCTCGAGCTTGGTAATTTTGTTTTTCCCAATCCAGAGTTCTTCTAGGTTCACCAGTGCGTCGAGATTTTCGATTGTCTTTGAAGACATCCACGACGTCAGCACCCTTGCCGGTTACGAAGGAGATCGACCGACTCTGATCTTGTTCCCCCAAGCTCCAGGCTTCGTAAGGATACGGATGCTTGGAGATTGGATATCTTCGATATCCGATTCTGGACAAAGTACACGGTGTCAAGCGAGGGGAGATGCTGCAGGGCTTCCGGCACCGTCTTAATCAGGTTGAACGAAAGATCGAGCACTCTGTGTGTGGGATGAGAGGAAAAAACACGAGATTTATGGCCGCACACACGATAGTTCAGACAGCTTGTCCAAGGAATCATCTACATGCTTGACCTTATTGTCGTACAGGTCCAGTTCTTCCAGTCTCGTGAGCGAGTGGAAGATTTCCGGATCCAGGTGCGAGATGAAATTCTGGCGAAGGCATAGCTTCTTCAGATGGCCCGCAAACCTGGGGAGGCGGAGATATCCAAGCGACTTGATTCTGAGATGCACGAGTTCCAGATCCTCCGCGGGGGTGAGATATGATTCGGCCGTATGCCAATGTAAACCACACCTCGGTATCGTCTGGAAGCTCAGACAAAAAGTCGCGGTCCTCTTCGATGAAACCTTCTTCCGCGGGGTCTTCATCCGAGTCGGCCTCCTCTGGATCGGGGAGCACTACTCGCGCAGATCTGCGTGGAGTGAGCTATGTGCTGATTAGGATGTCGGCGTCTCGCACCGTTCAGGAGCGATGGGGCGACGGGGGCCGCATTTTCATCCACAACGGCACGACGGGTGTATCGTCTGACATTGCGAGTCTTGCTGAATCTTGAAAACGAAGTGACTCGAGAGTTGGAGAGGAACGTGATTGCCGGTGGCAGTGTTCTAAACGCGATCTCGACGACGCGACGAATTGACGCGACGAACTACGCGTCCAATACTACCGGTTGAAAGAAATTATCCACTGTTCTCGAAAGTTCCATGGATCCCGACGAACGGATAGAAGCTACAAATTATCCTGTACATTTCTGCTACATGGAAATGTACGAATGAAAGAGTAAGGAGGATAAATAAATGGGGAGCAGTCATACACTAGCATGTATTTACTAGGACTACTATTATCTTACGAAATGCCAAGGCGAAACCGTGAACAGAGTAATATCATACTTGAAATATAAGACGAAATCGAACGATACCGAGAAACAGGGTCCGACCAATGCTGGCTCCACTATCGGCCGGCTCTATTCACTTCTCTAGTATCGTCGTCGTCCAATTTTGCTAACAATAGAAAATACAGGCGGAGGGTGTCGCAGGCAAAAAGAAGGTCGGGGGTGTGATGCAGTCCAATCCAAAAAAGAAACGAAGGCCAGTGTGATACAAACTCGGTCGGCCGAATCACTGCCCCAAGATCGACCGCCGCACATGCCGCGGCTCTGCGGAGATGGGGGTGGGAGGAAGCAACTCGCGCTCGCGCTCGAAAGACGGTGCAGTCGACGTCAGGGGCGAATGGGCCGCGGGCGAGTGCAGGGGCGATACACGGTCGGGATAGGATTGTTGACTGGACTGCGGCTGGACGGGGGGGTTGGAGAGGGGGGAGGGGACGCTATAGAACGAGTTGTTCCCGGACGCCGGATAGTGCGGATGGCTGTCTCCAGGAGAGTAGTGTACAAAGTTCATATTGGATGCGGGTGGGGAGGGTGACGGGGTGGAGTCGTCCAATCGAGGGTACGCGTCACTCCCCGAGCTAGATCTAGCAGAGGAGAAGGACGAGTCGTCATAGTTTCGACGAATTGCAGAATAGGAGCCAGCGGAGGATGTCGCGGATGGAGGCGTTGCCGACATTCCCCGCTTCACGACAACCCCTTTCTCTTTGCGCTTGCGTTGAGCTTGGGTGCCCTCCTTCTTGGCGCGGGAGCGGGCGTAGCGCAGACCACAGCTAGAGGCTTATTAGATTAGGCTTGGCGGGAAAATAGAAAGACGTACGCATTGCAAAGCTCCTTCTTGCCGGTGGGACCCTTCCTCCATTCCGGGCTCGTTGTCGCTTTGCAACTAGAGCACTTCAACACACCCGAAGGACGGTTTCCACCCCGACCCGACCCGCCCGATTCCCGCCCTGAGCCGGGGCTGACCTTGCGTCTCGCGGGTGGCACAATATCGGTGCCTGGCGAGGTCGCCTCGTCCGAAGGAGATGGATATCCGTACGTAGGGGATAGAGGGCGCTGGAACGTGGGGCCGTTGGTGTTGCTCGTCTCGATATACGAAGGCGGCCCAGACGGCCATTGTTGGCCCTGCGGCGGGGGGTAGGAACCGGAGCGGAGATTGCTGGTGGTGTGCCCCTGTTGGGACGACGAAGGCCATTGCCCGCTGTAGTTGCTCGCTGGTGGTTGCTCGCCTTGTTGAGACCATCGGGGAGGCGAGTAAGGGGCTGAGACGGGCGAGGACTGCGCGGACTGTGCGAGATAGCTGTACGGCGCTGAGGGAGCAGATAGAGGAGGGAGTGGGTAGGAGGAGCTTTGTTGCTCGTAGTAGGGCGTTTGCCCGCTGTAGCTGGGGGCGTTGTAGGCGATCTGCTGCATGTTGGTGGGAGTCGTGGCGGTGCTGCGAGAAGGGGAGTTTACTTTATGACAAGCGAAAATGACTGAGCCTAGAAATATAAGTCAGCGGATACCCCTAAACTTTTGGAGTACGCACCATGAGGAATGAATATGCTTTCGACCTCACCCGCGACTGCAGGCATCGTTTGCAAGGCCTTATACCTGCGGGTACAACTCGTCTTTGCCTCGTTCGCCTTTGCCTCGTGGCCAGTGGGTGCTCGTCCGATCTGCATATCTTCAACGATTTTGGCGAAATCTCTGCCGGCGGGCCCATGACCTTGATCCGGGGGCCAGCTTATCAGCAAAGACCGCTCGTTGTTCAGGATCTGGAAAATTCTGTTTATATTGGTGGGCTGAGGGATGCAGACGAGCAGACGACGGAATAGGAGTTGGATCTGCTCCGGGTCCATGGTCGGCGTTCCGCACCAATTTGTCCATCCCGTCTTGTGCGCCTCGTCGTTGTCCTTGGGAGTCAAGTCGACAATCGCATGAATAAAACAGAGGACGAGCCCCTCTGCGGCCACATTAATCACAATGTCGCACGCCATGTAGTTGGAATCGAGGGAGATTTTGTCGCCATCGATCCAAGATGGGTCCGGGCCCTGGTATCCGAGCTCGCGACGGACACGGGAGAGGCGAGAGAAACGAACACTGCGAAGATTGAAAGCAGGTCAGACACATGAGAGCGACATGAACACAAGAGGCGCAAGAAGAATGCGACTTGCCGAGTAACACTGCCATGCAAAGTTTTGCTCTCGAGAACGCTTCCGAGGTCCTGTTGTGCGGAAGCCTTTTCGTCGGGATGGACAAATTCAGTGAGATTTCGTCCGTAAAGCTCGTGGGCCTCTGCGCCGAGGTGGTGCGCGAGGACGGGATCCAAGTAGATGAACTGGAGGGTGGCAGAAAGAAGAGACCAATCTGTAAAAGCAGGTATGAGATCACTGCAAGTACACGATCCTGATCGACGTGCGATCGTTCGGCGGGTCTATAACAATGCATTGACGCGGTGCGAGGGTCGTGGTGGGCTGGCGACTTGTGCGGAGGCTGGGTTCGCGGGAGAGAACCGCGGGGGATGGAGATAACCTCGCGTGCCGCGAAGCGATGTAATGACAGAGAAGACTTACAACAACGCGTCTGGCCGACGTCGGGGAGCTTCTGAGGGACGTCGGGGGCGGGTGCAGCGGCGGAATAGTACTGGGCGGACGGAGGAGGGGGACGGGAGGCATGGGGTAGAAGGAGGAAAGTGAGACCACGGCTGTGGATGGATGTGGTCAAAGCGAACCCCGAGCAATCAGGGGCCCCGGCTTGCACTTTTGCGGCTCATTGCAACCGTGCAAATATACAATCCAATTCCTGGCTATACGACCCGCATATTTCTTCAATCTCTACATTCACAATTCTCGCCTCGACACGATCGTCGGCAAACGACCCGAATACAGCCAATTGGTTCCACAGCCCCGGCCATCAAATCACCCCATCTTCTCTGCAAACAATCATGTCGCGTCCGCTGAAAAAATATCTGGGTCGCTGCCGGCGACGGTGACCTCGAACGCGTCCGCGTAAGTCTTTCTCCTCTTGGCCACCGCTGCATTATCACCGCCGTCCAGCATCTCGTCGAGCAGGAATGCAAGTACCAGCCTTTCTATCACCGTGCCTAACCCAGCTGTCTCTTAGCCTTGTCTCCAAATGCCCCCGATGCGTTCACATACACCCCGATGTACGTGCCTCTCTCGTCTCCCCGGTTGCGCGTCACGCACGCCTCGCCAGGCATGCTGCCGCGTCGTACGGCCAAATCCAGATCCTCGAATACCTCATTTCGCGAGGTCTGGTTCATCAATCTTCCCGGTCCTCTCCCGTTGAATCTCCCAAACAGGCGGCGACGTCAATGTGCAAGATGGTGATGGCGATACACCCATTTACACCGTGGAGAACGTTACCACAGCCCGTTTTCTGCTAGACCATGGCGCGGTGCTCGACAGGCAAAAACTCCGAGGGCGTTTCGGTACGCCTCGACCTGTCAGGCCCGGCGTGCATCTGACAGCAGTGGCAGCCAATAGATCATCTGCAGGAGGAGTTTAGTGAGGTCGCGAGTTATCTGCAATCAGTTGCGACACCCACCTCGGCGCCGACGATCGAGATCGTGCAACAACCTTCGCAACGCGAACAGGACATGGCGTCGGAACAGCTCACCTCTGCGCTGATGAGCTCCGTCGAGGACATCATGCAGCGTGCAGAGGCGGAGGGCAGGGACCCCGAGGAGGAGCTGCGCCAGATTGTGAGTAGGACGGTGCTCGAGGGCGTGGTGACCGGGTACGCCATGTCCGAGGCCGTCGAGGACGAGCGGGGCGCAGAAATCAACGACACGCCGACAAAGAAACCAAAAACCGATAACGATTCCCTCGGGTAGACAATGAATGGATCAAAGATCGGCTGCGATCTTAATCGAGAGAAGCTGGCCTTGGGAATAATTTGCATCACCCAATTGGGATGTATCCACATTCGGGGGGCGAATCCTGGGGAATCCCACGAATTTCTGGATGACAGGCAAGCCCAGATTAGCCCACTGCCACGAGGCGGATTGTTTTACACGGTCAGCAAACGGTCTTGGAAATGTATTGATGTGGAAAAGTCACGACCGAGAAAAAAATCGACTTTTGAACGACTGCTGCGATCTGAGAACTCATTACAGTGCAATAGAGTGCCAGTGAAAACCGGATGTTGACTATTGTGGACGCGTTGTGTGGCTGAAACCCCGAATCATAACACTTGATGGCTTTACAGCTCTGGCTCTAACCACCATGTCCTGGGACAGCGCAGCCTCCATTTCGACTCTGCTCACTCACACCGACATATACAAGGCCGCTAGCGAACCACCTACGCCGGATGCATCAACTCCTGTTCTGGGCCTGTCCAGCCAGGCTCGCTCAAAGGGCTACGATCTCGTCTGCCTACCCTTGACCACCGACAAATGGAAACAACGGTGGACGGAAATGTGCCTCCTTCCGACGGGAACCGATCTGGACACGGATATGGCAGCTGAACGGCGGGCCGAGGCATGGAGGGCAAAGCCTGGCTTTTTGCGGGACGAGGTCACGATAACTCAACTCGGTAAATCTTGCTCCCTGAAGTCCGGAATAATCATTGAGTTCTGCTACTAGATGAGGCCGAGGGCGCCACAGTCCTTATATCTGAATGGTTAGAGTTAGATGCAGCGGACGACTGGGTCCGCCATGACGCTGAGATTGTAAAATCGATTTCCCGTTCCTGCATTCATTCATTAAAATTCGTCCCTAGGCTCTCCAGCAAGAGCTCGCCTATGCGTCGTATCTCAATATACAGACGGCTATCCTACCACCACCTAGAAGCCGAGAGTACGTCTCGTCCTACGCGCGCACTGTCAATGCGTGCTTGAAGAACTCTCCGTACATGCACATTTCCATCCGGCTCCCCATCTACAATCCGTCTGTGCTGGAGGGCCACCTCTCCCCTATTCCGACGTCCCCTTCATTGCGCCCGTCGTCCCCAGTACCTTCGACGCCCCGGCTCGTTGTGTCGGATGAGAGAGGCACGTCGGAGACCGCATCAGGGAATCTCGATGGCACTTGGGAAATGTGGGATGTCATACGCACTATATGCGATTATAGCACGCGTCTGAGTCTGAGTGAGTCCCGTTGCCGCCACCTCCATTGTTTGTGCTGATTGGGACGCAGCGCTGGATCTTACCCCGCCCTTGCCCGTCAAGTCCGGGTTTCTGTCAAAGTGGAAAGCAGAGGCGATCCGATATCTATTCCTGCCGTCATCAACCTTCATCGCCAACACAAAGGGCTACCCCGTTCTGCCGAAAGGCACGCAATCGTTCATCCGCGAAAGCATGACGGCAAGCACTTGCGCGATGGTGGCCGGGCAGCTACTGACGACATCAGAACTTAGCACCGACCAGTCATTATTTTGTCCGGCGCGAACTTGGGGCTCCATAGTCTTGGAGGGGAGCTGGCATACTCGCAGTATCTCCGCCATCTAGAAAAGACGAGCCCCGCTGTGCAGGCGGCCCTCACATCCGGCACTGTGGAGAACTTCGCACAGGGCTATCAGGATTACCTCCAGGCCCCGCTCCAAGTCAGTCAATTGTTCGTTCCTTGATGATTTGGCGCGTCTCAAGTCAAATCGTAGCCGCTGATGGACAACTTGCAAAGCGTGACGTATCAGACGTTTGAACAGGACCCAGTAAAATACCATAATTACGAGGAGGTTACTTCGTTCTCCTTTTGGTTGGTTAGCCGTTGAGTTTTGAACTTAGGCGATATTCCAAGCACTCGTGGACTGGCCGGGTGACGACAAAATGTGGGCATGCCTTCATCCTTTTCTTTTATCACGTTCCTGAGTGCTTTCAGCATCCTGTGTGTGGCGGGTGCTGGCCGGGGCCCAATTGTCGCTCGAGCCCTCACCGCGATCGAGCGGTCCGGCCGGGATGCACACGTCTACGCAGTCGAGAAGAATCCCAACGCATATGTCACGTACGCTTCCAAAGTCAATTGCCTCAGTCCTTTGCACTGAATCGAACCACAGTCTGCAGTGCAGGAAGGACGCAGAATGGGGCCCTAAGGTCTCGCTGCTGTTCGGGGACATGCGTTTCATCGATGTCCCGGAACAGGCCGATATCCTCATCAGCGAGCTGCTTGGTTCGTTCGGGGACAACGAGCTGAGCCCCGAATGTCTCGACGGTGCCATGCGGTTTTTAAAACGTGAGCATACGCGCACAGTCGAGCCTTTCGGTGTCTCATTTCCGGATCAGCCGACGGCATATCCATGCCATCGTCGTATACCGCGCATCTTGCCCCCCTGTCGTCTTCGAAGCTGTACAACGAGGCTCGGGCCGGGAAAGACGAAAAGAGCGTCGAGACGCCATATGTAGTCATGTTTCAAGCCGTCAACCTGCTTAGTGGGGACGGCGGGGGCACGAATGGGCGCTGTGGCCCGCAAATTCAGGAGTGCTGGGAGTTTGAGCACCCTCGGAGAGATGCTGTGTTGGACGAGCGAGGTGCGCGACGTTTTTTGCTAATGTTTCGCGTACTGAGTCGTCTGTCAGGGCTTCCGCTCACTAACAGCCACAACGCCCGTTCGGCAAAGTTGGATTTTTTCATTCCACATTCCGGAGTGCTCCAGTGAGTTCTGTCCGACGAGGTGCATTCGGAGGTTCACATCATTTTTAGTGGCCTGGCTGGATATTTTGAGGCGGTCCTATACGGAAATATTGGCCTGAGCATCCATCCTCATCGGAAGGACAAAATTTCCAAGGACATGCTGAGTTGGTTTCCGCTCTTTTTTCCGTTCAAGGTTGGTGGCGGTGTGTTCGTGTTATTTTGTTGTTCATCGGTGGCGCGTAGGAGCCTCTATATCTTCCAAGCAACTCTGAACTTCAAGTGTCCATCTGGCGTTTGACAAACCAGCGCCAGGTGTGGTATGAGTGGCACGCGGAAGCGTTCATTGACATCGTCAGTGCGGCCTCCGCGGAGAGCGACGTTCCGATAGGCTCTCCGCGGTCTACGACCTTCTCCAACGGGTCGCTGTTCTCGCCGCCTAGGAACACGCCGAGCCCGCTCGTCGACGCGAATGATGGGTTTTCGTTCGATCGACGGGCGTCGATGAGAGAGCCCGTCGAGTCGGGTTCTCGGGTTATTAAAATTGGCCATACGAGCCTGCACAATCCCGGTGGTCGCAGCAGCTGGATTGGGCTCTGATTTCCGCTGGTGGTTATATATATAATGGAAGGGCCCACTAACAAGTCGTTCATTGTACTACCCTTTCGATCGCAGCCTTCTCTCCGTCACGACGTGGCGCCTTTTTAATAAATGGATTTGCGGTGTCATCGTGGCTGTGGCTGTGAAACGTGGCTATTCGGATCAGCGGTTAGGAACGATAACGTGATTTGGCCGGATACCGCCGAAGCCAGGGCTTTTTTTGTTGAACAGACTTCGGAACCGCCACGAGTGCATTCAAAGCCTACAGTCCGTTTTTATCACTTTAGCTGTTCCGACCGACACCTGACTCTTCTTATTTCTAACAGACTCTCTCCCGGTTGCGAGCTATGTCCGACGCCGCCGCCACAGAAGGGGACATTGGGAATCCTTCCCAAACGGCGCCCGAAACCGCTGTCGTGGCGCAATTTACTGCCGATTCACTAGATATTACTACGGGGGGTTTGGGCATGAAGCAGCCCACGAATGACGAAGCAGAACACAGCAATACCAGCCAGGCTGACCTCAAAGACGCGTCGCCCGAGCCTGGTGCCACCGAGCACAATGTTGAAGGAATTGAGGTCGGTCGTACGACACCTGCTTCGTTTTTTGACTGAAAGGGAGTCCCCGTTAGAGTTTTGCATCCACCAATGGTGCAGATCTTTCGAGTGTGCAGGAAATAGTCTTTGATAAGACTACCGGATCTAAGAGTGGGGAGACTCCCTCCGAGGTATGTTTTTTCTGTACTATTCCTAAAACATATACAGTCTAATAATTTGTTATGCCACAGCACGACCTAGTCGACGTGCCTGCCGTGCAGCCTGAAGATCACCATCCGCTATCTGACGTGGAGGTGTGTACGCTATGGTTTACAACTCCGATATTCCGCTTAAAAATATAAACAGAAAGATGTGTCACGCGAAGAGGAAGTGTCGGAGGTCGATTCCGGCCCTCCCAGTACGCTTCAAGTTTCCCTGCACGACGAGGGCGCGTCGAACGTCCCGACCGACGTTCCGGCCGAAGTCGAAGCAAGTCCAGTGCTGGACGACTCTTCAATTCCCTCTGCGCTGCCGGAAGCAAGCTCTGTTGATTCCGAGCTTTCGAGCGTCCATGATGAAACCAACGTTTCTGTGGGCCCTGCCGAGGAACTCGATGTCAGCCCCAGTGCCGTGACCGAAGCCGAGGTCCATACCTTGGTTATCCCCGAAGAGGACATCTATCCTACTGCCATCCCCGACGCAGAGACTACGGCGGTGCAAGATGTTACACCGGACACCGACGACGTCAGCCCCAGTGCCGTGACCGAAGCCGAGGTCCATACCTTGGTTATCCCCGGAGAGGACATCTATCCTACTGCCGTCCCCGACGCAGAGACTACGGTGGTGCAAAATGTTACACCGGACACTGACGATGTCACCTCCAGTGCCGTGACCGAAGCCGAGGTTCATACCTTGGTTATCCCCGAAGAGGACATCTATCCTACTGCCGTCCCCGACGCAGAGACTACGGTGGTGCAAGATGTTACACCCGGACACCGACGACGTCAGCCCCAGTGCCGTGATCGAAGCCGAGGTCCATACTTCGGTTATCCCCGAAGAGGACATCCAGCCTACAGCTGTCCCCGAAGCAGGGACTACGTTGGTGCAAGATGTTACACCGGACACTGAGGTGCATGTCGACGATCAGTACACCCCCGACGCCGGTGTCGAGCAAGGCGCTCTTCATGATCCAGTTTTCGCCCAGCCAGAGGACAGCAGCGCAGTTGCCACTGAGACGACTCTGGTCGATCCCGTCATCTTTGCAGATGATTCACCGGAAGAGATCACTCTGGCTGAAACCCCAGAACTTTCTAAACCCAGTGTCATTTCCGAGATTCTCGTCGAAGATGAAAAGTTCCCCACAGAAGTCGCTCAAGAAAGCGACCAAGGACAGGTTGAACATTTGGAACAGTCAATCACTGCATCTTTCAGCCAGCCCAGCGATGCTGATAGTCTCATTGATGGCTCGACATCTTTCATCGATAGCGCACTTGTCATCGAGTCGACAACACCATTCGAGGCCGACCCATCCGCCGGGGTTTCACACGAGGAGCGCGCAGAACATCTCGTTTTAGTCGACGGCGAAGAACCTGAAATCGAGATCGCGACGGAACAGCCTAGCGATGAGACAGTATGTTCCTTCAATTCATCGTAGTTATCGCGGATTGACCCTGTCCCAGGATACGTCCCGATTGGTGGCCGCTCGTGAACCGGAAATCGAGCGCCCCAGATCGCCTTGGACTCCTTCGTATAGTGTTGTAACCCAAGGTCCCGGGATTTCGGCCTCTGACGAGGCGGAGATCGCCGAGCTCCCTGTTTTGCCTCCCTCAGTCAACGCGTTGGAGTTTGCCTCTGGTCCAGAGGAACATTCGGACCCACCTCCAGTTCTCATCCCTGCTGAGCCAACCGTCACTGTGACCGGAACCCCGGATGATGATGAGCCCGAAGTAAGCAATCTGCGGCCTCACCAGTGGTTCGAGTTGAACAGATCTATCAATAGGTGCCTCAGTCGTCCGATTCATCTCGGCCATGGACGCCATCTTACTCTGTGGTGGTTCAAGGAAGCCCTCGTGGAAGCCCTCGTTCTGGTGCAGTTGAATTACTAGCGGAGGACGCATCCGCTGTCGAAGCGGACGATCAACCCTTGCCCTTGAACGAAGAGCACGAGTCTAACCCAGAAATCGTGTATCCCGCGAATATGGAGAATCCCCAAATGACGTCATTGATCGAATCCGGAGTTATCGTCGATCCCTCGACACTTCAGGATCCAGACGCCGAGGACGGTTCCCCGGGACCCGACCCTGCTAGCGAGGCCGTCGTCGCCGCCTTGATCGAGTCGGGAGTTCTGGCTGATAGCAATGATACTATTCCGGTCCACCAGGACGATTCGCCGGTCCCGGTTATCGCGGCGCAAGATGCCACAGTCGACGATGTATTAATTTCCGCCCGAGTTCATTCATGCTCTTACCTTTCAATAGGAGGTCTTGGCGGTGTCCAACATCGAAGATCCACTCTCGCTGGCTCCCGCAGAGAAAATTGCCGTTGATGTACGGTTTGCGATCGAGACCATTGATGTTTTATTAATTATTTTAAAACACCCAGGGATCGAAAATGTTGCCACTGGAAACCGAAGACCAAGTCGCGTTGGCTCCCGAGACAGATAATGCCCCTGCCGTTCAAGCGCCTGAAGAACACGCGGTGCCTGAAGAATTGACAGCGCCCGAAGATGAAAAGTTTCCCACGGAAGTCGCTCAAGAAAGCGACCAAGGACAGGTTGAACATTTGGACCAGTCAATCACTGCATCTTTCAGCCAGCCCGGCGATGTTGATAGTCTCGTTGGCTCGGAATCTTTCATCGACAGCGCACCTGTCAACGACGAGGCCGACCCGTCCGCAGGGGTTTCACACGGGGACCGCGCAGAACATCTTGTTGTAGTCGACGGCGAAGAACCTGAAATCGAGATCGCGACGGAACAGCCTAGCGATGAGACAGTATGTTCCTTCAATTGATCCTAGTTATCACGGATTGACCCTGTCCCAGGATACATCCCGATTGGTGGCCGCTCGTGAACCGGAAATCGAGCGCCCCAGATCGCCTTGGACTCCTTCGTATAGTGTTGTAACCCAAGGTCCCGGGGATTTCGGCCTCTGACGAGGCGGAGATCGCCGAGCTCCCTGTTTTGCCTCCCTCAGTCAACGCGTTGGAGTTTGCCTCTGGTCCAGAGGAACATTCGGACCCACCTCCAGTTCTCATCCCTGCTGAGCCAACCGTCACTGTGACCGGAACCCCGGATGATGATGAGCCCGAAGTAAGCAATCTGCGGCCTCACCAGTGGTTCGAGTTGAACAGATCTATCAATAGGTGCCTCAGTCGTCCGATTCATCTCGGCCATGGACGCCATCTTACTCTGTGGTGGTTCAAGGAAGCCCTCGTGGAAGCCCTCGTTCTGGTGCAGTTGAATTACTAGCGGAGGACGCATCCGCTGTCGAATCGGACAATCAACCCTCGCCCTTGAACGAGCATGAGTCGAACCCAGAAATCGTGCATCCCCGGGCGAATATGGAGAATCCCCAAATGACGTCATTGATCGAATCCGGAGTTATCGTCGATCCCTCGACACTTCAGGATCCAGACGCCGAGGACGGTTCCCCGGGACCCGACCCTGCTAGCGAGGCCGTCGTCGCCGCCTTGATCGAGTCGGGAGTTCTGGCTGATAGCAATGACACCATTCTGGTCCACCAGGACGATTCGCTGGTCCCGGTTACGGCGCACGATGCCACAGTCGACGATGTAACAATTTCCGATCGAGTCCATTCATGCTCTTACCTTTTCAATAGGAGGAAACCAAGGCCTTGGCGGTGTTCGGCACCGAAGATCCACCCTCGCTGGCTCCCGCAGAGGAAGTTGCCGTTCATGTAGGGTTTTTCATCGAGACCATTGCTGTTTTATTGAATATTTTTAAACACCCAGGAATCGAAAGTGTTGCCACTAGAAATCGAAGACCAAGTCGCGTTGGCTCCCGAGACAGAAGATGCCCCTGCCGTTCGAGCGCCTGAAGAACACGCGGTGCCTGAAGATCTCACAGCGCCTGAAGATTTCACAGCGCCCGAAGAACTGGCAGCATCCGAAGAGCTTGCAGCGCCCGAAGAACTCACGTTTGACCCCCCAACAATTGAGGTAAGCTAATTCCCATTTGGCGTCTGCAAACGTTGACTTTTTGATCAGACATTTTTGACCACTGCACAGTCTGAGCCTGAACGGCCCAGATCTCCTTGGACTCCGTCTTACTCGGTAGTCACACAAGGCTGGCTCTCGCCCGAGGACGTTCCAGCTCCCACTGAGCAGGAAATATCTCCGGAGCAAGAACATTTTATCGAGGCAAGTAATCTGTATTGTCCCTGCGCTTCTTTCTTATACTTTTACAGCCGGCAGCCGACGTGCCTACGCTGGAAGCGCCGCTCGACCCACTAAGGCCTTGGACTCCTTATTCCGTCTCGGTTCAAGGAAGTCCTCTTCCTGCATCTGCTGAGTTGATGGACCCAGAACCGGCGCCTGCTGTTGAGGAAAACGTCACCATCACAGAAGTGGCCGCGGACCCCATTTCCCATCCGGCCGCTTCCGAGGATATTAGTTCCGCAATCATCGCAGATTCTGTGCCAACATTCGAGGTTGCAGACGCTGATTTTGCTCATGTAGAGGAACCCTCTATGAACATCCACGTTGCGGAAGAGTACATGGCATCGAATCCTCTGTCTCAGTCCGAGGAGATCAGCCTCGAAAAGATCGGAGAGTTTGTGCCGACTCTCGAAGTTGCAGATTCTACCATCGCAGAGCAATCCTCCCTTGACGACATCGGCATTGATGATTCCGCTGACGAAGAAACCCCGGCCTCAATCCCAAAGAATGTCGGTAAATCACTCGACGACGCTGCTGGCGTGTCCGAGCCGACCCTCATCCCAGAGATTGATTCCGCGGTCGCGGGAGACGCCCAATCTCTTCCCACTGTCGAGGAGCCTTCGCCAGACTATGTTCCCGATGTTGGAGCTGTGGACGACTCAGCCAATATCGTGGTAGCACCACTTACTTCCCTAGAATTCGATGCCGGTGAGTTGATTTATCAGTCTTATATTTGAACAGATTGCTTAAATGTCCCCCAGTTGAAGATGTTGCCACCGGATCGCAAGAGGAGGTCGCACATTTGGCCCCGCCCAAAGAAGACGCAGTGCTACCCCCCGTTGTGGAGCTTGCGCCTTCCGTCGATGAACCCGTTATACACGACACCCTTTCCGTTGCCGAAACCGCTGTGACCGAACCGCAAGAGGTCGCAGATTTGTCGTCGCCCAAAGAAGACGCTGCAACAATGCCGCGTCCCGTAGAACTTGTTTCCATCGAGGAACCGGTCGCAGAAGCCAGCTCGGCTGAAGAGGTGACCGTGGACGTCCCTTCCGTCCCCGAAACTACAGCAGAAGAGCTATCGGAACCCCATGGGGAGGTCGCAGATCTGTCGCCGCCCGAAGAAGAGACGGAATCACTCTCCCGTCCCGTAGGACTTACGTCTATCGAGGAACCGGTCGTAGAAGTCAGCACGGCTGAAGAGGTGACCGTGCCTTCTGTCGCCGAAATTGCAGCAGAAGAGGAGATCATGCATTCATCGCCGCCCGTCGAAGTCGCAGTTCACATCGCCATCTCCGAGGAGCCCGTCGTAGTAGAGGTGCCCGTAGGCGAAACGCCTGCACCAGAAGAACTGTCCGTACCGCATGAGGCCACAAATCTGTCACTGCCTATTGAAACCGCAGTCGAAAATTTAATCGACAACTCCCAGTCACTCCCCGTTCAGGTGCCTTCCGCTGAGGAGCCCACTAACCCGGCTGCAGAGGTGGCCGTGGACGAGATCCCTTCTGTTGACGAATCCATTGCGCCTCAAGAACTGTCGGAACCGTCTGCTGAAGCCGCAATCGACATCTCGGAATCGCTTGCCCCCGAGTTTATTTTTTCCGCCGAGGAAGAGGAACGCGCGGTAGAGTTCGCGTCGGTCGGTGAGGTAGAGGTCGCCCCTCCTGTCGCCGAAACACCTGCGCCAGAAGAGCTTTCTGAACCGCAGGAGCTGTCAGCGCCTGCTGAAGACACAGTGAAAATTCCAGTCTTGGAATCTCTCGCCCCTCAGGTGGATCTCCACCCCCCCACCGAGGAGTCCGTTCCAGAGGCTACGCCGGCCATAGAACCCACCGTGGACGAGACCCCTTCTGTCGCTGAAACTGCGCCAGAAGACCTGTCCGAACCGCAGGAGGACGAGATCCGCTTCCCTGCGGAGGAGTCCGTTCCAGGGGTTACGCCGGCCGTAGAGCCCACTGTGGACGAGCCCGCTTCTGTCGCTGAAATTGCGCCAGACGACCTGTCCGAACCGCAGGAGGACGAGGTCCGCTTCCTCGCGGAGGAGTCCGTTCCAGAGGTTACGCCGGCCGTGGAGCCCACTGTGGACGAGACCGCTTCTGTCGCTGAAATTGCGCCAGACGACCTGTCCGAACCGCAGGAGGACGAGGTCCGCTTCCCCGCGGAGGAGTCCGTTCCAGAGGTTACGCCGGCCGTAGAGCTCACTGTGGACGAGACCGCTTCTGTCGCTGAAATTACGCCAGACGACCTGTCCGAACCGCAGGAGGACGCCGCACCGCCTGCGGAAGACGCTACAGTGGCTCCAATCGACGTCTCGCAATCTCTCACCCCCCTTCCTCCCTCTGGTGAACAGCCCGTTGCAGAGGTTACGCTGGCCACAGAGCCAACCGTGGACGAGAGTCCTTCTGTGGCCGAAACCAAGTTATTCGAACCGCAGGAGGAGATCGCACAGTTGTCGCCGCCCACCGAAACCGCAGTTGAGGATCTAGTTATCACTTCGGATTCAGTTTCTTCTGCTGTTGAACTTGCGCCTTCCACCGAGGAGCCCGTCGCAGAGATTGCATTGACGGCAGAGCCGACCGAGGACGAGACACCTGTTGCCGAGACCGCGCCGGAAGAGGCTGAAGCGCCAGCGTCTCTTTCCGATGTCAAGCAGCCCGTGGCAGAGATTGCATTGGCGGCAGAGCCGACCGAGGACGAGACACCTGTTGCCGAGACCGCGCTGGAAGAGGCTGAAGCGCCAGCGTCTCTTTCCGATGTCAAGCAGCCCGTCGCAGAGATTGCATTGGCGGCAGAGCCGACCGAGGACGAGACACCTGTTGCCGAGACCGCGCCGGAAGAGGCTGAAGCGCCAGCGTCTCTTTCCGATGTCAAGCAGCCCGTCGCAGAGATTGCATTGGCGGCAGAGCCGACCGAGGACGAGACACCTGTTGCTGAGACCGCGCCGGAAGAGGCTGAAACGCAACAGGAGGTGGCGCCAGAGTCTCTTTCCGATGTCAAGTCGCAAGTCCCCGTGGATAGTTTCATTGCGGATGAAGTCGTACATGCGGAGGTGGCGAATGCGGAAAACTCAGAGGAAGCAGTACAAGTGCCCTCCGTTGACCAAGACGTACCACAAGCGGAATTGCAAGAGACAACTGCAGCCTTTCCCGAGGAAGTCGCGACAGTCCACGACTCTGTTGATGAATCTTCGTCTGCTGCTGTTGCCACAGAGCTCAAGGAAGATCTCTCGATGGATGCTCCAGCAACCGATGAGGTCGCAGCGGCCAGTGTGGAAGAATCAGGTATGAGAGTCCATTCCATCGCCTGAACGAGGCGCTTACGAATCACAGCCGACTCACTAGCAGTCGAAGACACCGTAGATCCTGTTGTGGACGAGGACTTGCACCCTACCGGTACCGACTCAGAGGCAGTGGCTCCTGCCATTGATGAAATTGATGAAGCCAAGCCCGTCCTCGAGGAGGCCAACGTCGTCGACTTGGCAGACCCAGCATCTCAAGAGTCTCCGGATGCTACCGTCATTGAGGCTATTGACGGCAAGGAACCTGCGGTCGAATCCGAGTCTACTGCGACATCCATCTCTGTGCCGGTTGCAGCAACTACGTTGGAAGCCGTGTCAGAACCTTTCGGGGACGAGGGTGTTGTTATCCCGGAGCCCGTCTCGACCATCTCCGCTGAAACGCCCACCGACGATTCGCAAGTTGCTTCAAATGAAAGCAATATTGCCCCTCTCGTTGAGGAGCAACCGGAGCCGGTCGTGGAGAGTGTCGCTGGGACGGATATCGTTCCCGTCGTGAACGCTGCGCCTGATGTGCCGGAACCCGAATTGACCCACCCTCCATCCAAGATCTCGGACGCTTCTCCCAGTGACCCGGGATCGACCGAGAGTGTCGCCGTGGATGTTGTTCCCGTCGTGGACGCGGCACCCGATGCGTCGGAACCCAAATTGACACAGCCTGCCCCTAACAGCGAGGACGTCGAGGTCTCCGACGTTGCTCCCAGCGCCTCGGACACCGTAATCCCGCCTGCCGTTGACTCCTCCAATGCTCCAGACGCGTCGGAGGAATCAACGACTGAGGACACCCCGCTCGCATCCGTCGTCCCACTTCCCACTGAATTGCAGCCGCAAGCCTTTCCCCTGTAAGTCTGAATGATTTGTGTGGACCGATTATATATTTACATGTCTTCAGGTCTGTGGACACATCGGATGACGGGAACGCTTCCCATCTCGATCCGCCCATCTCCCCTCGTTCAAGACTCGAATCGACGGCGTCTTCCATGTTCTTCCCCGGCGGCTGGTTTTCGAAAATCCCAGACGGAAGAGCTTCTCTCGACGTGGCCAAGGGAGAGTTCACTTCTCCGAAGCCCACCTCGCCCTCGGTCTCTTCGCCTACCAATGAAACGGAGCAGCCCGACGAGAAAAAGGGGAGGTGGTGTGTTGTGATGTGACTGGCTTCCTCTTTATGAATACCTTAACGACCTACACCATCGGACTGAATGCTTCATCTCTCATTTTATGAATACCTATAGCGACACCACGCCTACCTCTCACTTCATTTCTCATTTTCAGATTAACGATCTATATCACTGTTTGCTGCTAATTTTTTCACTACCCTCTCTGCAATGGAATCTTCTCCAAAACACAATATTCTGAGAGCTGCACGCGGTTTAAAATTCGAACCGGGCCATTTGAGTCAAATTGAGAGCCCGAGACTCAACTGCCAGGGTGATATAATGGCCACAGCTGGGAGCTTCAATCTCATTTCGAACAACCTACCGCGGGAAATAGACCATACCGGACTCGTTTTGAACAACTAATAGCAGTGACCTGTTCGAACCAGGCAGGTCGAGCAAGCCCCTTTCGACTTAGTGCATCATTCGTTTAGCCCCTTTCGACTTAGTACATTTTTGCGTGAGCGCCCTGCAAGTTGGTGGTGATGATGGGGAGTATTCAAGGGCTTAGGAAGAGAGAGTAAAAAGAAATAAAATAATCCGACTTGCCTGGTTCGAACAGGCGACACCCAGATATAATCTTACGTAATCAGGGTCACGTAAGCAGTTAACCGTTACAGTCTGATGCTCTTCCAACTGAGCTAAAGTCGGATGAAGAACGGAGGAACTCCAAGCTATACTAGGGCCGGCCTGGACCTGGACCCTCTACAACTAAGGATTTGTTTGCCTCGAGCATTACACTGTTCGACAGACTAATACATCAGACTACCCAAGATATTCTACATTACTTGATGATTGAGGGAAGAATCACTTGCTACGAAAGTGAGATGCTTGAAGCGCCAAGGCCATTGCACACACCCTAGATCCCACCTCCGCCGAGGATGTATTCAATGGCGGAATGCACATTCCCACCCGTCGCGAGAAGAGCGCGCACGTTCTGAGACGCATTGGTGAATCCCATGTCCTGCAGTTGCTAAAAAAAGGGCTTCGGATGAGTACTTCGCACTATAGTGAGAGCAAAAGGGACGCACCTGCAGTTGAACCTGGAATCTCTCCTCGGGCGGTCGGGAGTCGGCCGGTGGTTGCGGCGCCCCTCCGCCGAAAAATTGGGACATGATGGCGGGGTCTATTGGGTTCGGTGCCGCTGCTCCGCCCGCGCCTGCACCAGTCCCAGCTGCAGGGGGCATGGGGATCCCTGCGGCCATAAGCTGATTGAGGAACGCTGGGTCCAGTGCGGGACGCTGTGCGCCGGTTGGGAAGAAATTGGGAAAGGCGGGTGCCGGAGGGCTCGTCGCGGCACCGGTAGTAGGTGTGGAGCCGGGAATACCAGGAGCGGGGAACGCAGGAGCACCGCCGCCGCCTCCATTAAACATGGACGCCATCTGGAGCATTCGTTGCAGGTTCTCCGGGCTCGATCTGAGCAGGAAATCAGCGGGTCGACTCGAGTGTCGGAAAGAGGACGTACACCATCTGCCTGAAGTGTTCACTCTGCATCATCTGGCGTGCCTCGGGCCCCATTCCCGCCATTTGTGGGTTAGATGCAATTATCTGTTCCATTACTTCAGGGTTCGACATCATCGCCGACATTTGCTGAAGGAACTGGGGATTGTTCATCATTCCTTGAAACTAGGGAATATATGTTTAGTTTGTCTTGTCGATTTCGACAGAATGTAAGACACACCATGTTGGGATCGTTCTGGTTTATCCCCATGTCTGCAAATGGATTGAAACCGCCAAGAGCACCACCGAAAGCTTGGTGACTATTGAGCAGCGTCAACGGGTCATGAGGGTTTTGCCCGGTCTGCATCGTCGGCAATTGCTGCGGCGGAGCGGCCTGTGATGAAGTCGAAGCGGCACCGGAACGAACCGCTCCCTTGACCATGTGGATCGTGTGGGACGACTGGATCTTGTAGACCGACAATAAATCTTCGTCCTTGAGAGATTCGTAAGCGTCGCTGTGGAGCAAACTCTCGTGTAGCAATTACCTTCAACACTCGCCCTGGAGGGTCTTATTAATTTTGTGCATACGAGGTGGGGGTTGGCCTGGCCTCACCCGAGTATATGAGACGTTGCCTCTCCGCCTCCACATCTGACTTCTCCGCGATAGCCTGCTTGAGCTCGAGGACAGTTTTATCGGTCGTGATCGTGATCTGAAGCTTCAGTTCACTCGGACCTGGGGTAGATTAGGAAGGGTCACAATAAGCCCAAGAAAAGGAGAACCTTTGACGTTTATCTGGATTTCGGGAGCTGCAACTTCGTCCGACATGGAAGTAGACGCAATGGTTATATAGCAAATCACGTGTATGTACCCGCTTCCATCAGCTTCCACGGCAGTCCTCGATTATCCGTACAGTTTGACATACATATGTACTACGTTATTTAACTTTTGACCTCGACAAAAACATTAAGCGCCATTATCACGCAGTAGGACGCAATAAGTACCACCCCCCAAGTCCGTGTCAAGAAATATCCATTCAGTGGAACCACGATGAGCGTGGCGGCCAGCAGGATGAGGAGCCCGACGGTACTGACCAGCAGCGTATTGTCGAAATCAAGTTCGTATGGCTGCGAAGTCTGCTGGATGATATAGGATCCAGAGATCCCCACTCCGAGTAGGATGTTCAGCATGGGTCCGCCAAAGCAGGCAGAAAAGCCCATGATCGGAGCAAACACCTAGACGGTTTATCAGCACATTTCAAGCTCTCGCGAAGATGAGTGCTTACTGCCACAGCCATATTAGAGACCAAATCGGCGAGGGAGTTACCAATGGCGAAGATGGTGAGACCAATGATCGCATCCGAGAGCCCGAAGATAAATCCAAAGGTCTGAAGGGTTCCGTGTCAAACGGTGGTGGCAGACGGAGATGTTTCTGAGCCATACCTGGAGCACTTTGACCACCTCATCCGCGATAGCCATGATCCATACGACAGCAACGAAGAAGCCTATGGAATAACGAGTCATGCGAAACGTGGGATGTTCGCCACTATCCGCAAATAGAGCGACGAGAATAGATGCTAAAAAGCCAACGATCCCCGCAGACAGTAACGCCCACAGCTGATGTTTGCTTGCACCTGGAACAGAGCTGTTGAGGACAGCAACAGACAGTGAATTTACACATACCGAACAATACTGCAGCACAAAACAAGGGACCGAAAGTACACTGGGCAGCTGTCAGCCATTTGCTGTACAACATCCCGTGCATGTCTTCGGCGACCTCTTCTTCCGCGATCAATATTCGTTCAATCCCTTCTTCCTCGAAATCAATGAGATTGGCCTCCTCCTCCCGGGGCGTCTTCTCGCGTGAATGGTGAGTCGATTGATACGGTGTAACGACAACCGGCAGCGTGAGCGTGAGGAGCATGACAGCCGGGGCAGCGAATACAGAAGCAATTTGTCCAAGAACGGTTTTACTTCGGAAGCGTTGCAGGGATGGGAAAAGTGTGTCGTAGACGTTCGTAAGAACATACAGTAGGCGTTGCCGCCAAGTAGGAGGTTGGAAGTTTTGCGACTCGGTGTCGGCGTCCGAATTGGTGGGAGAGGCAGGGGTTCGTGAAATAGAAGGAACCGAGGTCCCCCGGGAACGACTTCTGCCTTCCCCAGGACTGGTGCCTTCGGGCTCTTCGGTTAGGGCAGGTGTCAGCACCAACCGTGGGTGCGAACGCTCGTCGAGAGGCAACCCGAGGGCAGCATCCCAGGGATCTATCTCGCGGCTAAGGGTCCGTGACCTTGACCTCAGAGACTGATAGTGGCCACCTGCATACGGGGTATAGGGGCCGTCGAAGATGTTGAGGGAGGATCCTGCGGCTTCGTGCTGCAAGGATGCAACAACCTGACGAAACTCCAGGGCACCCACAAGCGAAAACGACGGCATGGGCCCGAAAGAAGGAGACGGGGACGGCGTTCGTGAGTGAGAGCGCCGGGGGAGATCTGTGTTTAGTCTGGGCGGAGCTCCAGGCGCCGAGATAGCGCGGGCCCGGGAAGGCGATGGGGCCACCAGTACGGAATTCGGTGTCGGAGACGGTGAGGGGCTGGCTGCGAAGGAGTGAGCAGAAATGAAATACTGAAGACTTCCACTCACGATAGTCTGTATAGCGTTCTTGGAAAGGGCTCGCAGGTGAAATGTCCGAGTCGTCATACTCCGACCGCACCATGGCTTCATGCGCCCTCCTACTCTCTTGCCTCCGTTCATAGCACGATCCGAAGACTACGACGGCTACATATACAACGTAGAGGGCAACCATCAGGGTGGCCTCCCAGAAGCGAATGCTGCCATCCCACAATATCACCAGTAACAAAGCCACGGCCATGAACATGAAGCCAGCGTCACGGAAAAAATGCGCTGCCCGGTGAAGTTGGAATGGCTTTATAATGCACAGCGAACCGACGACGCAAGAAACGATAAACGACGCAGCACCGAGGAGTTCGCCTATGGCGAGACTCCCCGAGCCGGCCCGCATCGCGGAGAAGGTAGAGAAGACATCGGGGCTCCCATTGCCAAATGCAAGGAAGGTCGCTCCGGCGACGTCCTCCGGTAGACCGAGCATCTGTGCGATTGTGGCAAGATTGGGAACGAAGAAATCACTCGCTGATATGCCCAAGGTTGAGAACAGAAAAACGAGCCAGAGGACGAGGCCTGTAAAAACCAAAGGCCTGAGCGTAGTTTCGGTGCAGTAATAGTGGTGGAGATATGGAATAGATAGGAATGTCGGTGGTAGTGGGCAACGATCCTGCACATGGGCGCACTGTTCGATGACCGGGAATGCGAGAGGCCGGCACTAGAAAGCCGTCAGCGCCAGGGAACTATTCTACCGCATTGTGAGTCCGTACCTGCGTTCCGCCGGCACTCAAGGTCAAAGCACTGGGATTTGCGAGCTCCATAGATATCCTCTTCACTAGACTGTGCTCGCCATGAAGAAAGCTCGAGTGCGGGATCTGCGCATATCGGCTAGAAGACCAGAGTACGCAATTCAAGGCAAATAGGAAAATGAAAACGGCCCTAGGTGAAGTCAAGGCCATTGTCGCAAATGCGTTGAAGCGGTGGGGGGTGAATTGGGGAGAGACTATGGAGAAAGGCCGCCTTTAAAGCAGCATGAGGATGGAGGTGAGGCCAGTGGCGGTTACTTTCATCCGAACAGCCGCTGCTTTGTTTGCTCCTGTCATAATCGGCCGTCTTCGCCTCCAAAGGAACTTGGATACGCCCATGTCCTTCATAGTTTGTACAAGAGCGCCCCGGCACTTCGACTGAGGACGTGGCGCTACATGGTCTAGCGCCAATTCGCTGATTTCCTGGCGGAGTTCGAAGGCTTCGGACACACGCGATTTTATAAAGAGAGAGATTCCTTCGGCGTCCCGGAATGCTCCGTCGTGGAATTTTTTTTTGGCGGACAAATTAAGTGCTCAAAATTGATGCAAAGCGCGAACCAGGAATACAAGATTCAAGTTCAATACACTGAAGGCTTATTGTTCGCAACATCGTAGACGGCGGATCTTAAAGTCAACGCCTTAGGTGTGTACTCTGGGTTGCATGCAGGCTTCACATATGGCCCCCCGGTTAAGCCTAGATGATGATTCGGTCCCGATTACACATATATACGAAATGCATACGCACAATGTACAAAAGGTGCACGCCCATTCAGGTGTCCGTTTGGGTTCTGTTTGCGTGGATCTGGCAGCGCCCCCGAGGATCCTTCCCCCGGCCTTGAGGGGTGCCATCCCGAGGGATTCTTTCTTGCGCAACGATATTTCGTTCTCGACCATCTTGCCAAGGCTAGAGGATGTATGATCCTTGGTCTTAGAGTCTGCAACAAATCGCCATTTGAGACGAAACCGTCACGAGCCATGTCCATTCACCTTTGGAGCGGTCGGGCTTGGCTGTTTTCTCTTTCGGAGGCGGCATCACGAAAGTCGATCCTGAAGCTACAGGAATGTCGTCGTCCGATGAAATATCAATTATTGCTCGGGGCGATTTCTCCCGTTGTTGCCCAGTGAAGATGAAGTCATCTTCAAAATCTCTCCACGAACTTCCGCCGCCGAGCTTCTGCATATCATCAGCTGTTTCAGACTGAAGGAGGGCCTTGCGTCTCTCCGCATCCGTTTCACCCAAAGGTTCGTCGTCTGAAAGCCCATCCTCCTCCGAGTCCGAAGATGAATTATCATGCGACGCTTTGGATGTAGAGGCTTTTATAAATAAGCCGAGGTTCAGAGGTACATTCTATAAACGGTCACCGTACCTTGCTGTGATTTGGTCAAAGCCTGTATTCGTCGTTCAGCTGCCAAGGCCCTCTCTTCTCGAGCTCGTTTACTGTTGGTTCTTAGTTGTGCGTTGGAAACGGATTAGAAAAACGTGCCTGCCAGCTTGTTTCCCGAACCCGGATCCCTTGCCTTTCACGTCGAGTCCCTCCACCAGCGAAGCGCCCTCGCCAGTGAATGCATATTGGGAAGTAACTCTTGCTCCAGCTTTTCGTTTCTTGGCTGTTTGTCGGCCTGTCTTGTGCGATGCAATGGGTTCCCCGGGTCGTTTCTGGGGGGAGCGCCTTCTACGACGAAGGGCTGTTGGACGGGTTCTGGATTGCGCGCCTCCGCACTGGAGGACGATGAGTGCCAATACGAACAACGAGAGTATTCAGCTACCATATATTCGGGAAATTCCCCGGCCTCGATACCGTCGCCGGACACCTTGGCCGAATCAAATAGACGAGCCCCGGACGACCAGTAACCTTGCATCGGGAATTAACGAGAGTAAGCAGGGCGGGAAATTGAACAGACCATCGCCATAATATCCTTTGTCTTGGAGGGCGCGAACTTCGTCACGTAGTTGTTTCCATAAGACCTGAAAAGCTGGTCCGTGATTCATATGCTATGGGGGTTTTAACGAGGCATATAATTTATGTGAATGTCCAAACTTTTATGTGCGCTAGCTGCTCTGAGCTGTGAGCGCCATTCAAGATCAGAAACTAAAACAAACCTCATGGCAGAGAGTCCCCATCAGCCACGACGTTGGTAAAAACGAGCCGTTAGGTCGGCGGAGTACCAACTCTGCAGAATATTAAGTATGCGGGTGAGAAAGACGAGCGGTTTTATAAACGTGCCTACAGTCTCGCCGTTGTTCCAATTTCGACCAGCAAACACCATGTTATACTCGTACTGAGCCAGCGATGATTCTCAGTAGTGATATGGGAGGCGGGGAGATACGCTACCTCCTCCAGACTATTGACAACGAAGCCATGGGCTTTCATAATGGGTCGTACTTGTGCAGCAAGTGCGCGCAGAAATTGTCTGAGTCCTTGTAAGATCTGCCGCAGACTTGTGGCCCACAAGCAGCATACCTTGCATCTTCTTGATTCGCAGGATTTCTGGTGCGGAGTGGGGAGATGAAGTTGACGTGGGGATTCGGATTGGACTCTTGTTCATTCAAGCGCGTATGTACCATTCTATCAATTTGTGGGTTGTCAGACTTGAACGATCACAGTGCGCAAAGCCCGACTCAGAGCGCCGAAATCTGCGCCGATTCGGGCTTGGGATGTGCCGGCGGAGTTGGTCGAAGTTGGTGGGCCGACGACGGGGCCGCGGCCCGGATTGCCGACTCGGTCGCGCTTCAGCTCCACGCGTTCATCCAACGTTCATCTTTTGAGGCTGCTATTGTATTCTGTCTAGCGGCCTGTGGATGTCTGACGTCGGGCATCCGCTTCCCAAGCATATCTGACTTCACGGCTCGGCCATGCGACAATCTTCGGGAAAGTACTGTCATGCCCGAGAATTTAGTTTTCCTTGTATAAGCTCACTCCGCCCGGGTTCTAAGCACTCCAATTCGACTTCCTTCTAAGCTCTCGGTGCTTATCGCCGAGGCTTCCCCTTTAAATATCTCGATGTTAGACGGCTCAACAGAACTCAATAACTCAATCTCACTCTCAATCAGCTTTACAATATGCCTGGAAAACTCATTCTCGTCATCGGTGGCACCGGAGCGCAAGGGATCGCCGTTATCAACGCGCTGTTGGCAGCTGGCGATGATAGTGCTCCTTCTCCATACAAAGTTCGCGTCCTCACAAGAGATCCCTCAAATAAGAGGGCCAAAGAACTCGCTGCCCGAGGCGTAGAATGCGTCCAAGGTAACACGACTTCTGTTCCCGCCGCTTCCTAATAATATTCATTAATTCATGAAGGATCCCTTGATAACCTTGCCACCGTAGCTGCTGCATTCGAAGGCGTCTATGGCGCGTGGGTCAACACCGATAGCTTCACTGTCGGAGAGCAGAAAGAGGTTTATCTCGGGATCAAGATGTTCGAGATCGCGAAGCGTGCGCGCTCCGTCAGACACTATATCTGGAGTAGCCTCGACTATGTAAACAAGGCGGGTTTTTTGGTTTTTCCCGGTATTACCACCTAATGTTCCGAGCAGAAGGCGAATTACGACCCCCTCTACCAGGTCGACCATTATAATGCCAAAGGAGCCGTCGCAGAATTCATGAAAGCGCAAGATTCAATTGTTAGCGATTCCGCAATGTCCTGGAGTGCGGTCTCCACGGGGCCTTATATGGATATGCTAAAGATTGTTCGCTGTTTCGCTTTTCCTAAGTGTTCCTTTTTCAAAAACTCAATATCACAATAGCCCTTCTTTGGCCCACTGAACAAACGAGCCGACGGGACGTTCGTATTTGCCACCCCTGTGGGCGATGGCTATATCCCTATGATTGCACTACGCGACATTGGCTTCTGGGCAAGATGGACGTTCGACCACCGTTCGGAGACTTCTGCAAAGGATCTCGAAATTGCGTCGGAGATGGTCCAAATCGGAAAACTTGTCGAGACTTTCACCAGGGTAACGGGTAAGCCCGCCGTCTACAAACGGCTTACCATCGACCAATGGTGGGACAATTTCACTGGTGGTGACTCACCCATCGCCAATGAACGGGTATATGGTGATGGGTCGACCACGACGCGGCAGAACATGTCGGCGATGTGCAGATTATGGAGGGACGGATTTGTAAAACGCGACATGGAGTGGATCAAGAAAACCAACCCCAACAGCTACACGGTTGAAAGTTGGATGAGGGAGAACAATTACTCAGGACAGATGGAACTCGGTTTGCTGAAGAATTTCGAGGATGGGAAGGCTGGCTTCGGGCCCGATCTTTCGAAAACGGCGCTTCTGTAGTAACATGGAATACTTACACTTTTTACCAATTCTTATCGGCGTTCTTCATGATGCATCGAACGGGGCACAGTGCTTTTGCGTATCTCGTTCTAAAGCCCCTATCTCCGCTGACGCGATCGGACTCGGCCCAAAAAGGCATTCCTGTGCGGCCTTTACTTTTACGTGAGTCCGCGTCGGGCCTGTTGTGGGTTATCGTCTTCAACGGAGATCACTATCGCCATCCGCAAAAATTATTCCTCTCGACCACGATGAAGATCGCAATCCTCACCTCGGGTGGGGACAGCGCAGGGATGAATGCCGTCGTTCGCTCTGTTGTCAAAGCTGCCATCCTCAAGTAGGAATTCCATCATTGCGTCTGCTCTCCATTTGACTGCCACATTAGAGGCTGCGAGGCTTGGATAGTGCGAGAAGGCTATGAAGGGCTGGTGCGCGGCAATACAGAGGCCGAGGCAGCACCCTCCAAGCCTGTTACACCACCCGCGAACCATTCTGAATTCCCGAAGGCTGCGAATAATATCATAGATAATCTGCGCTTCGGGGACGGAGAGCTGCTGAAGGATGGGACGGGTGATTATGCATCAGGCAGGACTCTGAAGGGCAGGTACATTGTACGAGTTGGGTGGGATGATGTGAGAGGTTGGTTTACCGAGGTGAGTCCAAAAGCCATCTTTCCTCGCAATTTATTCACATAAAACCAGGGTGGAACGCTCATTGGAACCGCGCGTTCGAAAGAATTCAGAACTCCAGAAGGTCGACTTGCAGCAGCGCATAACTTGATTAAAGAAGGCATCGATGCGCTCGTCGTATGCGGTGGAGATGGTTCATTGACGGGAGCGGACGTTTTCAGAGGTGAATGGCCGCAGCTGGTCGCTGACCTGCGTGCTCAAGGTGCGTATCCCTATTGACCATTCCGCGCTTCGTTCGAATACTTTCTTCAATAGGCAAAATAAGCGAAACGCAGGCCACGACTCACTCGCACCTTAAAATTGTGGGCCTCGTCGGCTCCATCGACAATGATATGTCCATGACCGATCTCACTATCGGAGCCCCAACAGCGCTGCACCGTATCTGTGAAGCTATCGATAACATCAACTCCACGGCATTCAGTCATTCTAGAGCATTCGTTTTGGAGGTCATGGGCAGACATTGTGGGTGGTTGGCGCTGTTAGCTGGTGTTGCGTTCGTCTTTCTCACTCTCCCAGATTTTTCCAATGTTGACTGGTTGAAAGTGGCGGCGCGGACTTCCTGTTTATCCCTGAGCAGCCACCTAAAGAAAAGCCCTGGGAGGACCAAATGTGTGCGGCCATACATCAGGTTCGTGTCAATTTCGTTCCGTACACCTCTATCTCATATTTATGTAGCATCGTTCAGTGGGAAAACGCAAAACTCTTGTAATCGTCGCTGAAGGAGCGCACGACATCGACCTAAATCCCATTCGAGCAGAATATGTGAAAGACATCCTTACCGAGCGATTGGGTCTGGATACGCGAGTAACAACTCTGGGACATACGCAGCGAGGTGGAAGACCGTGCGCCATGGATCGCATCCTGGTAAACTATCTTCCCTTTGGTACGAAGGGTCTAATGTTTTCAACCATTTAGCCGACGCTGCAGGGCATTCAAGCAGTTCAAGCACTCTTGGACGCCAACCCTGAAACCCCCTCCTACATGATTGGCGTACAAGAAAACAAGATAACGATGGTTCCGTTGATAGAGGCTGTTGCAATGGTGGGCCGATCGTTGACTCCAAGAGAGTAGGATGCTAATCATCTGCATCGACAGACCAAAGCAGTGGCCACGGCGATAGAGGAAAAGAATTTTGCAAAAGCCATGCAACTGAGAGACCCGGAGTTTCTTGAAAGCCTGGACGGTTTTATCGCTACTTCGGTCTTATCAAGTGAGAAGAAATTGCCTCCCGAGAAGGTATTCTCCGCCCACTCCAGTGTTTCTTGTGCTGATAGCTAGTTGCAGAGGATGCGAATTGCCATTATGCAGTGAGTTCTGTCACTTACTCGCATTCGGCAGTAATAACTGGATTTCAGCATGGGAGCACCTGCAGGCGGTATGAATGCAGCCACTCGTGCTGCAGTTCGATACTGTATTGCTCAAGGTCATACTCCACTGGCCATTCACAACGGTTTCCGCGGGCTGCTCGATGACGACCTCGGCGAGCTCTCCTGGCTCGGTGTCGATTCCTGGATGGCCCGGGGAGGATCAGAGCTGGGGACAAACCGCACATTGCCCTCTGTGGATCTCGGAGCTGTCGCGGCCAAGTTCCAACAACATTCTTTCCACGCCCTGATGATGATCGGTGGTTTCGAAGCGTTTAATGCACTCCAGATCATGGAGGACGGCCGAAAATACTACCCTGCATTCCATATTCCGATGGTTCACCTGCCCGCGACCATTAGCAACAACGTGCCAATGACAGAGTACAGCTTGGGCAGCGATACGAGCTTGAACGCGCTCGTGGATGCATGCGACGCCATCAAGCAAAGTGCCAGCGCGAGCCGGAACCGAGTGTTCGTGGTCGAAACGCAGGGCGGAAAATGTGGATACATTGCCACGATGGGGGCTTTAGCTGTTGATTATTCCTTTCTTTTCCTCGAACCATTCTCATTCATTGTTCAGGTTGGCGCCTGTCTGTGTATACGCCGGAGGATGGGATTAACCTCGATATGCTGAAGCGAGACGTACGGTTCCTCAAGGCAAGATATAAACTCGATGTAAAAGGCAAGAGCGAGGGTCGCCTGGTAATTCGGTATGTTATGCCTCTATTCATCTTTACACTCGCTAATGGGCGACACAGGAGCGAGGCTGCGTCATCCGTGTACACAACCGAAGTGATTACAAAGATCTTCAAAGAGGAAGGAGGCTCGTTGTTCGACTCCCGTTCCGCATCTCTGGGCCATACCCTGCAAGGTGGAATACCCTCGCCAATGGATCGCGCCCGCGCGGTGCGCCTCTCGCTGAAGTGCATGGCCTTCGTAGAGCGGCAGCACCAACTGCTCGAGCAACAGCCTCAAAAGCCACGTGTTGCAGGGCCGGAAACTGCGGCCGTCATAACCATTCAATCCAGTTCCATTATATGGGTGCCTGTCCAGGAGATGGTTCAGCATGCCGACATGGTGAATCGCCGAGGCAAGACCGCGTGGTGGGCGGGAATAAAGGAGCTGGTGGAGGATCTCGTTGCGCGGCCGCAGCTTGGGGGGCTGCAGGCCAGAGACTTGGACGTGTTGTAGAATAATTAAATCGCTTGTACT
>JARKIE010000580.1:0-41998 GCA_029378255.1 Mycena rosella | reverse complement strand
CCCTTCTGAGAGGACATTCAAAGGACTTAGAACTCCACTTGAGTCCTAGGGGCCAGGACAGAGAGGAGGACAAGCATTGCAATTGACAGAGGAAACAAGCGGCGAAAAGTCAGCATTTATCAGCGCCTCAGCCAGAGATGCGGCCCAAGAGGTCCTGAGTACGCAGGATTGCAGAAGGCAGCCCTGCAGAAGTGTCAGCATTTATCAGCGCTCCCGCTGGAGAGGACATTCAAAGGGGTTAGAATCCACTTGAGTCTGGGGGCCAGGACAAAGAGGAGGACAAGCGGTGCAGTTGACGGAGGAACAAGCGGTTCGGACATGTCCGGACAGGTTCGCACAGGTCCAGAAATTCTGAAAATTTCCGGACCCCGAACCCGACCCGGGTCCGGTTCGGTTATTTTCGGGCCCCCGAACCTCAATTTAGGTTCGGTTCAGGTTCGGTTCAGGTTCAGAATCGGTTCTGAACCCGACACCGGCAACACTACGTAGAAGCGAAACACCGCCCCGTTCCCTACCTTCAACTGGGCGGATGGACCCAAATTTCTGGGAGGTCACTCCTATCATTCATAAAGTCTTGCTTGCAAGAGGAATTAGTCAGAACGCTCATATTGCGCCGATGCAGCACAGTTTTATCTGACACATTATTTGCCCCATTTTCTCGACTCATATTAGTCACTAGTGGGGCCAGAAAAATTACAGGGAGTGCTGGGAGAGATTTTCAATCCTCTCGAGAGCGAATACAAGGTTTCTGACTGTTCACGTTGTGATTTTGGGCTGAACCAACTTCGAAGGCTCCATTCCGTACTGTTTTGAAGTGTTTCGCTACCACGTTATTTGGCCAAATTTGGCCCCGTGGATAAACCTCCCCGTTCTCGACGAGAACATCACTTAAATATATGATCCTTTTGACCATCGTGTAGCGCAGAAGGTTTACTGCAGATTCGGTCAAAGAATGAGGGGGATTGGTGGCTTACTGATCTTGGATTCCCGCGCGCACTCTGATTGTTTCGCTTCCCGGTTAATTACTATGCCTGCGCAGGAATAGGCTAAGGAGGACGAACAGATACGGCAGCGAATGTCATTCAGAAGAACGTGAAGCGAACCCTTGAGCATCCCGCCGAAGAGTCGAGACAGGGAGTCTTCCGATCCCTTGGATCGCCGCCGACTCGTACTAGTCGGGTCTCCAGAATGTAAAACACAGACCCGCAGCTCTGAACGTTAGGCGCAGAAAGCTACCCAGCTGGGCTCGAGACTAAGCTGTGGTAGCAGCTACCCAGCCAGTGACCGCAATAATCGACATCCTGAGTGCACGAGCTCGGAGAAAGACGGAAGCAAATCCCGCCTCACAATATAATCCAAAAGCAGCCAAAGCTCTCCAAAAGCGGTGGTCCCCTCCGGGACGTCCCCACCTCCTCGCACGCCTCCCCAGAAATTCTGAAAATTTCAGAGATAATAGTATGTATCTGAACGGGCCTCTACCCGAGTTACCGAGCGAGGCCCGGGTCAGAACGGGCGGTCGATGAAAGGTTTTGAGCGGCGACGTACTGGACCACTAAGCTCGTCGCGAGATCTCCTGCTGGTTCCCACTCGGATAACAAGCGCGTGGGTCGATGGAAAAGCGATGCTTAACGGCCATCCGCGCGAAATAAGCTGGATTTGACCAGATTGGATTTCATTTCATACGGTACGGTACGGTACACATAATGTACAGCAAAGAAAGCTACGCAACAAACGACGGGAGGATGAGATGGAAGGAAGGAAAGAAAGAAAGAAAGTAGAACGAAAGGAAGGAGGGTATGATAGAGACAGTTTTCGTTTCGATGAATCACGCCAGTCGTCGTCGCCGTCGCGTCTGCAGCCCCACACATCCCCAGCCACGAAGAACTACCGCCACCCGCGTCCGCCCCGCCCACCATCCCGCTCCCGATACCGCGCACTATCATAATCGCCCCTCTCCCTATAGTCCCTGTCCCGATCCCTATCTCTCTCCCTGTCGCGCTCCCTGTCGTGGTCCCGCTCATCATGATACCCACTCCGCCCCCGCCCGCTCCCATAGCTCCCACTGCTCCCCGCGCTAAACGGCGGCGGCCCGCCCCCGCCCCCGTTACTGCTCCCCGCCGAATACGGCGGCGCCCCACCCCCGCCCCTAAACGGCGACGCCCCTGGCTCCGTCTTGACGCGCGTCCCATTCGGCGTGGCCCCCACCCGTTCGCCGCATTCATCAAGTGCGACTCGAGCGCCGCCGCGACGCCCGCCGCGCCCCGCCCCATGCTGCTGTTGCGTCTGCGGCAGCCCGTACCCGCTCTGCTGCTGGTACCCCGCCTGCTGGTACCCGAACGACGCGTTGGGGTTGAAGGAGTACTGCGCCTGCGCCTGCGCCTGGGGAGCGGGCGCCACGTGCGCCTGCGCGAGTTTCATCGCTGCGATCCTCTCCTTCGCTTCGCGCAGGACGTCTATCCCGCTCGGCTGCGCAGCTGTGGGCGGGCTCCCGGGCGGGGGCGCGGACATCGGCGGCGTGGGCGGCGCCGCGGGCTTCGCGGGGCTCGCGCGCTTCTTCGGCGGCAGCGGCACCCGCCGCGCAGGCGCATAGTCGTCGTCCGAGTCCGCGTTCTCGTCGTCCGACGCCGCCGCCGCCTTGCGCTTCGTCCCCGCGGTGCTGCCGCTCGCCACGCCCGTGGCCCCCTCGCCCACTGCGTCCGCGGCGCACGTCTCCGCGCGCCCGACCGCCGGCCCGCGGTACGCGTCGATGAACGCGCAGATCGTCTTGTACACCTTCCCGTTGTTCCGGATGTCGTCGTGCACCTTACGCACGTCCGCGCGCAGCGCCGTCACCGCGCCCGCGAGCCCCGCGAGCGTCAGCTTGTGCTTGTGCCGGTGCACGAGGATGCCGACCGCGATGAACTCGACCGGCGCGATCTTCGTGAACGACGCGGGGTGCAGCTGCACGAGGCGCTCGAACACGCGGTACGTGCCCTCGATGCTGCTCGCGAAGGCGGGCACCATCGGCGCGGGGTCCGCGAGCCACTTCTCCGTCGCCTGGATCGAGGTCGTTTTGGGGGAGAGGGCGATGCACTGGATCGTCTGCGCGAGGCAGCGGAAGTCGGAGCCGCGCGAGCGGTCCCATGCGAGCGCGGCGCCGCCGAGCCCCGCGGATTCGGAGTTGAGGAAGGTGTCTTGGAGGGTGCGGACGAAGCGCGCGCGGGGGGTGGTGAGGACTTTGAGCTTCTCCGCCGGGGTGAGGGCGACGCCGAGTTGGACGCGCTGCGAAAGGTGTCAGTGAGGTCGAGAGGAGGAGAGGAGAAGGAAGGAAGGGGAATAAGAGGACGCGAATGGCGAGTACGAAGCGCAAGTGCAGCAACGACGACTACACGCCTGCGAGGTGCGCGGCAGCAAAGAAGCGCGGAGCGCTCCTTAACCCTCACCACCCCATGTCCATATCCACACCGCCGAAGAAAGCTCGCCCGCGTAACCGAGCGAGACAGACTCCTGCAGGGAAAGATTGCAGTGATACGCGTCCACACAGCCGCACCCCGCCTCCGCTCCTAATCCGGCGCAGTACGCCATATCCCAGTCCGAGAACGGAGACGAGGAGGCCGTACCCCCCGAATGGGTACCAGCTGCAGCAGCAGCGCGGCAGGCTGTAGCATCCCACTCGCACACCGCTTGCCCCCGTCTGACGCGGAGGAAGTGCACCCTAGCACGCCCACCCCTCCGCCCTCCCAAAAGAAAAGAAAGAAGGAAGATAAGAGGACGTGGGCAGCAACGCGGGGGGGGGGGGGGACCGACGACTACGACGACGACTCGGTCGATGACTAGGCGTCGGCGGACAGAGAAGCGCACGACCCCGAAACCCCCGCCAGCCCCTGCGCCGCCGTCCGCGAGCCCGTCCGATGCACGTCCTGCGCGCGGCGAATAAGAATAACGCCGCTGCCCCCGTCTCCGCGGACAGTCCGAGAACGCGTCCAAAAAAGGACCAGTGTACCCGTACGTGCCGTATGCATGCTAGCCACGGCAGCAGTAGCAGACGGCCTGGCGGGCGTGTGCGAGGCGGGCGGTAGCAAAGAAGCCCTCGCCGGCCCATGTCCACATCCACACCGCCGAAGAAACCTCGCGCGCGTAACCGAGCAAGACGGATATCCGGCAGGGGATGCGGGCAGCGATGCGCCCCCGCACAGTCAGCACGCCTTCAATAGTACACCCTCAATCCGAGCCCGCGACCGTGTACCGTCCAGACGAGGACGCCGCACCCCCCGTACGGGAACCAGCCGCCGCCGCAGCAGCAGCAGACGAGCGGGGCAGGCGTCACACTCCTGCGCCTCCGCAGCCCGCCCCGCACCCCTCCAAAGAAAACGAAGCCCAAGCCCGCCCCCCCCTCAAAATAAAACAAAACCAAAAACCAAACCCACCTGGAAGATTTCCCTTTCATCCGCGTCCTCCAGATCCTGGTACTCGACGCACACGACCGCCTTGCCGTCGAACAGCTTCCGGTACTTCTCGGGCAGGATCTTCTTCGCGGTCTTGGTGCGGTGCGCGGGGTTGTCGCGGTACCAGAGCTTTTCGTTCGTTAGGCTGGGGGCGAGGAGAAGAGCGAAGAGTAGAGCGAGGGGAAAGAAGGAGAGGAAAAGGCGGGGGAAGGGGAGGAAGGGGAGGGGAGGGAAGGGCGGGGGACGAGGAGGGAAAGGGGAGGGGAAGAGAAGGGGGGCGAGAGAAGGAAGAGGGAGAGGGAGGGGAAGAGAAGAGAAGAGAGTTGTGATGAAGAGGGAAGGGAAGGGAAGGAATGAGGAAGAGGAGAAGAGGATAAGAAGAGAAGGCAAGAGGGAGAACGAGACAATCAGCACAGGCAGACTGGACGAGCGGGCGACGCACGGGTCTTTGTCTGCGGGAAGGGTCAGCAGACGGCAAGGATAGGGAAGGCATGGCAAGGGGACGTACGGGGGATGAGGCCTTGCACGAAGCTGTAGAGGATCGAGTCAGTTATGATTGTCATTATTATTGAGAAATAGAGGGTAGGGAAGAGAAGGAGAAGGAGAAGAGAAGGAGAAGGAGAAGAGAAGGAGGGGTGGGCGCTGGGGAAGGTGAAGGGCCGCTAGAAGGGCTGCGCTGTCACCCGGCCGTCGTCAAGCAATCCGCAGGACAGCTGCTCGCACGCCTCGGCCGCGGGCGGGCGTAGCCTGAGATCCCAGTAGCGGCGGACGGTACATGGCGACGGCGAGATCAAGGTGTGGGACTGGGGTAGGTGAAGGGCGCGGTGCGGGAAGAGTCTCGGTACCAAGCCCAAATGACTGGCATGACTCGACCCCGCGACAAAGAAAAAGGCATGGCTTCCTGGCCAAGACGTCGGTCGCGCCTAGCTCCTGCCTCGGGCACCAATATTGGCCTCGAGCAGAGAGCGAGCCGCGGCCCAGACCAAGCCAAAGCACCCCGCCAACCGCAAAGAAACGAAGAAAATCCCACCCACCGATGGATAGACGTGAGCCGCTGCTTCCCGTCGATGCACGTCCGCGTCTCCGTCCCATCGTCCAGCGCATTCACCGCTACATGACGCAAAGAAAATTAGGCGCGAATCGTAATACCCCGTACGGGAAGGCGCACCGAATATCACGGGCGGGATGTAAAAATTGCGGAATATCGAGTCGATGATCCCGATCTGCTTCGCCTCGGGCCACACCACCTCTGCGCAGAACCAAAGGAATAAGCAGACCGCCGCGGATAAAGGAATGGCGAAGCGCACCGCGCTGGTACTCCGGCTCGAGATCGATATCGCCGTTGTGGATCTGTTCTGCGGGATCGAAGCCGTTGAGCTCGGAACAAGGAACAAAGGGACGCGGGAGGAGGACGCACTGTAAAGCGCCTCGGTGCTGTACGTCGTCGCGCGCGGGGCCTTGAGCGCATGGCGGATGCGGTATCCCTCGCCGGGCTTCGCCTTGCCTTTGCCCTTGCCGTTGCTTTCCCTTTCCCCTTGCGCTTTGCGGGCTGCGCGTCGAACTCGTCGGAGAGCTCGTCGAGGTCGGTCAGGTCCGAGTATTCGTCCTCGGTCATCGCGAGCAGCGGGAATTCTGCGAGACAAGGGCGTGCACCAAAGACGAATTCTAAACAGCCGTCAACACGTCCCGATTTGGATGCTATGTTGCGGCTGTCAAGATGCAAATCATCATCATGCCCGCTTGCAGATCGATTCGCTCGACCGTCGGTCGTCCTCAACTAGTGCAATTTGAGTTACTTCCTGAGTTTTTTAAAATATTGTTTTCTTCTTGTTTTTAGCACGTTTGATTACCACCGTCAAGCGATGCAGTGCATACAGCTTGGACCTGCTGATCGTTGTTAACGCGAACATTTACCCCCATATTGACCATCTGCTGTGTTGAGTTCTCACTCCACGAGTCTCATGACGGAAATCTAATGAATCTACAGCTTTTTAGCATCCTAGCTGGGATTGACACTTCGAAGGAACGGCTTGATAGCACAACGGCTAGTGCCTCTGCTCTAACTCTTAATACAGACGAATTTCTGCAGAAGATCCCCGTTCAACTCGGGGTCGGGCCGTCCTCTTTTTCTCATTTTTCATTTTTCATTTTCACGTTGGCAGCTTTGCGAAGGGACTCAAACTGGATCTGGTTTATCTCGGAATTGATCCTTGTAGGGGTTGGCCTGGTAGCACAACGGTTAGTGCCTCTGCTCACGCTGGCGGTCTACAGACAATAATCTTCTGTAGCAGATCCCCGTTCGATTCGGGGTCAGGCCCTTTCCTTTTTCCGATTTCATCTCCGGTTGGAGGCTTTGCGAATGAATTCAACCTGAAACTGATCTTTGAAGATATATATGTGTGATTTAATAACACAACGGTTGATGCCTGGTCCAACTACGTTACTTTCCACGATCCTGCAGAAGATCCCTGTTCGAGTCGGGGTCAGGCCATCACCTTTTTCTCATTTCATTTATTTCCCCGTTGCCGGCTCGGCGAAGGCATTTACCGGGAAGTAATACTTGGAACGGTCTGGTAGCACAACGGCTAGTGCCTCTGCTCCCATTGGCGGCCATATACACAATCTTCTGCAGAAGATCCCCGTTCGATTCGGGGTCAGGCCTTCATCTTTCCTTTTCTCCGATTTTATTTCCCTGTTCGATTTTATTTCCCCGGTGCCGTCTTTGCGTAGGACTTGCCCTGGAACTGGTCTGTGCAGAGAACAGTCTGATAGCACGACGGCTAGTGTCTTTGCTTCAACTCATAAAAGCCAAAGCTTCTTGCAGAAGATTCCCCCGTTCGATTCGGGGTCGGGCCATCATATTTTTCCTATTTCATTTCCAGGTCGGAAACTTGGCGAACGGATTCAACCTGGAAGTGAAAAAAAAAAATAGAACGGCCTGATGGCACAATGGTTAGTGCCTCTGCTCGAATTATCGTATTTTCTCAGAATTCTGCAGAAGATCCCCATTCGATTCGGGGCCAGGCCATCATCTCTTTTCATTTCATTTCTTCGTTAGAGGATTTAGCTCAGAACTGATCTTTGGAGGTAACGGCCTGATATCACAACGGCTAGTGCTTCTGTTCCCAGTGGCGGCCATATACACAATCTTCTGCAGAAGATCCCCGTTCGATTCGGGTCAGGCCTTCATCATTTTCCCTATTCGCCCGTTGCTTCGTCCAGAATCCTCAGCTCCGTCTCTTTCGGGGCTGCCGGAATTGCCTCCACTAGCACAATTTGAGTTACTTCCTGAGTTGTCTTTTGGTTGATTTCTTATTATTTTCGCGATTCCCACCATCAAGCGATAGAAAGTGATGCGGTGCATACCGCTTGGACCTGCTGATCACTGTTAACGCAGCACGAACATTTACCCCATATCGACCATGTGCTGTGCTGTAAGTTCTCACTCGACGAGTTTCATCATTTATGACTGAAAGAATCTACAGCTTTTTGGCATCCTAGCTGGGAGTTGAGGCTTGGAGGAACGGCTTGACACGATGTTAGTGCCTCTGCTCTAATTCGAGCGCGAGCCTCAGAATTAGCTCTGCAGAAGATCCCGTTCGATTCGGGGTCAGACTATCCTTTTTTTCTCTTTCTTTTTTGTTTCCCCGTTGGCGGCGTTGCGAAGGGATTGACCTCGGAACTTATGTTGGTAGGTATAAGGCCTGATAGTACAACAGCTAGTGCCTCTGCTCCAATTCGTGAATCCATGCCTCGGTCTTTCTGCAGAAGATCCCCGTTCAATTCAGGGTCAGGCCTTCATCTTTTTCTCATTTCCTTCCGACGTCGGAGCTTAGCGAGTGGATTCGACTTAAGAGGGATGCTATTAAACCTGGCACACCACTTTCGCTGTTTCAGATGCCCTAAACCGTGCATTGGCACGAGACCAGAAAATGTAGGGTTCATCAACGTTGGAAATTGGAGTTGAAGTTGAAGTTGAAAATGACCGCGGAAGGTGATCTTAAGCTGATTAATTCCCAGCCAATTCATTGGCAAGTGTACTACTATATCGACCTAGTAGCTTTTCGATTCCACCGCTCGCGAGTCCTTCAAGAGAACATAACTTGCGAGTGATTTCTCGACTATTGATGCCGTCCCAGCGCCCTAGAAATTTCTCCTTGATCGTCAACAATTCATTCACTGATTTCTGCCGCGGATCAAAACTTGAGCAACTCTCTGCGGAGCTCGGAATAAGAGATGAGTAGTTTGATTTTTTAATTCAACAGGCTGCCACGTGACCCATACGCGTCTGAAGTAAGTGCATGCATGCACAAACAGAGCGGGCGCCACGGGGTATTTCAGCTAAACACAACCAGGAATTTGAAAAGATTCACCCAGCTACAAACCGGTGCAGAGCAGTGATTTCCGGTTGAACACAGTAATTAGCCGAAATTTAATCGCCTGACATATCTGTCAGGATGCTGATGCAGTGTTTTTCTTGTTCTGGGCCACTGACAATTCAACGCACCACGCGGCCTGTAAAACACACGGGTAACAGCAACAGTGAGGTGGAATGATGAGATAGGTTCGAAATACTTGTACACTTTACATTTTACATCCGTCTGCCATGCATCATGCCGGAATCGCTGCCTGATAAGCTGCTCCCAACTTGCACTTCTTCTGTCAATGACCTGGCCAACTGAGATACCCTCCAATGCCTCGACGAGCCCCGCCCCGAATAATAGGTCGGGGTACCCACAGGTAGCCTCCGGCATCTGTCATACCTGTGCTCCCGGCCTCTGCTCCGCTCCTTGGACGTCGCTCCCTGAATCAAAATAAGCATGCGTGCCTGCGGATCTGCTGCCGGATACCCACCCGAGCCCCCACTCGACACCACCCGCCCCCGCGTCTCCAGCAGCCCGCCGGGGCCGCTGAAGTCCACGTGCGAGGAGAACATGCCCGTGATGTCCGTCCCCGTCCATGCCATGCTCTGCGTGCGGTCGGGTATCCCAGAAAGCGCCGGATCGCGCAGGTTCAGCATCAGGCGGGAGATCATGATCGCTGCGAGGCTGCGTAGCTGTCAGGGACGGGGTGGCGGACACCTATCATCGGAGTAATAGACGAGACGCACATGTTGGCGAAGGTGGTCACCAACCCGCGGGTGTATGGCTAGCAGGATTAGGCATGTAGGACCGTCGGCAGAGGTAGAGACCTACTTCACCGAACTGCACACAGCGTCAGCAAGGCAACTTTGATGTATTTCACCAATACGCGTACTAGGAAGGTCAGGATATTCGATAAGCTGGTCGCAAGGATCACACTGGACAAGCAATCGATTAGGGCGGAAAAACTACCGTCAGAAGGATCTTGCCCAAAATATATGGAACCTAACCACGGTATTTAGCATGCGTTTATGAATATTCGAGACGGACTCACCGTCTCTAATCAGCACACCCAAAAGAGTCAAGCCATTCGAATTGTGCCGGCTCAATGCGCGGTAAAGCGTGAGGACGAAAATCACCGAGTCAAAGGTCGCCAAGCCGGCCCAAGCCCCGGCGAGGCTAACGCCCCTGGCAAGCAAGGTCAGCCGCGGACCTAATATGCACCGCACGACGTACTTTTCACGCGAAATCGCGTAGGTGCAGCCGAAATACAGAGGAAGGTCCATTCCATCGTCCTCGGGCTTGCCCGAAATGACCGCCCACTGTGAGGGATAGTTGATAGGATTCTCGCGAGAGTATCGGTTTGGACTCACGACCCCGACCGCGACGGTTCCAGCACCGACGACCAACAGGAACGCAAGGATGCGATTATTGCGCCCATATAATGCGTATGTGCGCAATATGAGCATCGCTATTTGTTTTAGCGCGATTCTCGACAAACGCGACCAGACTCACCGCCAACAAGGAATTGATTCGCGAGGATAAAATATTGGTGGTATGTCTCCACAGAGGAGCATCTAAATCGCAGTCAGGGCTTCTCCATACGCACGCAGTGAGATGGAACAACTGACGTCTAACGGGGGTAAGATCCCTCAGCTTGGTAACAGGGGGCTGTTTGCTTACGAGACTTTTAGCAGTCGAGCTAGGCGTGGTCCAAAAATTCTGGAAAACGACAAGGATATTCCCGAGCAGAGCCAAATAACGGTTGGCGTAGAAGAGCAGGTTTGCCGCTTGGAACTTGACGGTCCAATACCGTGAAACTTCCCAGTCGAGGGTCAGGAAGTACTCATAAAAGAGCAGGGCTGCGGAAATCATCAACGCGGTCAAAGAGAAAACGAGAGGCACACACTGAATGTGACGAGGTTCAAATAGTAATTGGCGTTCCTGAGGGATGGTTAGGTTCAGCTTTGTATGCAGCGGAGTGGACAAACAGTTGTTCTTGGATTTCCATTGCGGTTTTGTCGGGGAACGCCGGTACAAGGTATAGGGTGGGTGGGTGGCCGCCGTTGGCCAAGGGGAGAGGGAGAGCTGTGGCTGAGGGCGGTTATGCGTATCTATAATCCATAATAGAAGCTGTCAGCGCTCCTCCGTAACCGGGCGCAATTGAAACATGATCGTCCGGAATCTTCAATCTGCGCAGACGGTGGCATCAGACTTTTGACATTCTCATTGTGGTGTTGTACAGCACTAAACAACACCAAACAACACCAAAAAAACACGTGAAATATTCCAACTCGCAAGACCGACAACATCCGCGAAAATTCTCACAACACCTCGCTCAGATTGTTTTTTCTCAGTGCACTCAGCTTTTTTGTGCATTCCCCGAGGGTTTTTTTTGGCGGGCAATTTTCAGTCCAGGTCACTATGTTGAGGCCTCCTATAGTCACAGGGTGTGTCTACTAGTGTAGACAGAGGGGTTGCCACAGATGTTTGTCTACCCAATGGGTACATGTGACTACATTGTGTAGACCCACCTGGCCTACATGTGTCTACCTATGGCTATGCTTGCAACCTGTGTCTACCTTGGGTAGCCACATGTAGTCTCAAGGTATACATATGTAGACATACATATACTAGCCCCAATTTGGCCGTAATCCACCGCGAATCCAAAATCCACCCACGCCTTTGGGTGCCATGTGTCTACCGGACGTAGCCGAAAGTAGCCGAACGTAGGCGAACGCAGACTGTGGCCACGTCATGTAGTCTAATGTAGCAGAACATAGTCGCAGGGTTCATCGATCCATCGTACCCAAGGTGCGTCTACAGGGATCGACACATGTAGTCTCATGTAGTCACAGGTAGCAGAACGTAGGCAAACCTGTGACTATGGGGGGCCTCAACACAGTGAGGTGTTGTCGTGTTTTCAGCAACGCAGAAACACCGAAAAACGGATAATTATAATGAGAAACCCGGTTTCATGCGAAAACCCTCCCGCTTTAGGAAATTTCGCAGAAACCCTGGCCAAGTCTAACGAGAAGCCTTCCTCGGCAATCAAGCCATCAGCTGAGTTTCAACTGTGTTTAGCAGCGTTAAATGTTGAACATTTGAAGTTCAACTTTGAGCCGTGGCCAAAGGCAGTCAACGGAATTTTGTTCGTCCCACCCTGCACCCCGGCCGGTCTTTGTCTCTCTCTCTTGATTCCAGTCCACTATGGTTCTGATCCAGCCAAAAATGGCGCGGACTCGGGCGTTTTCGGACGCTCAGTTCAGGCCACGTGTGGACGCTTGCTAGTGCCGCAAATGTCGGAATTGATTTCGATTTCTTTCAGACTATATAAAATGTTGCGCTCAGTATAGGACAAGGTTATCGAGTAGCAGTTCCAAAGCAGTTCAATAAGCTTTCGATTCATAGAATGAGCTGGAACCTGAATTGTGCCCAGAAAGTTGATAATATTTTACAATAGCCTATCAGCATCTTCTGGGACATATACCGACTTTGCAGAAATGAACTTGCCAGTGGACAAAGGTGATGGCTCGGCATGCTCTTGGCATCTCCGGCACTGTAGCCGAGATCACCGAGAGGTTCCCGGAAACCCGGTTTCTAAATAATGTCATCGGAAACCGTTTACAGTCGAAGCTGTCTCAACCCATAGCTGTCGTAACCCATAATCTTCAATACCCCATAGGTTTTTGGCTGGTTTTTGGCGCTTTTCTAGCAGGGATACCCCATAAATCTGCGGTAACCCATAGCCTGGGACATCCACCGACCCCCATGGGTTACAGCCGTTTTGTGAATAATATACGGGTTTCGTAAATCGTTGATGCTCGATTTGTGCTTATCTCTGTTTATGAAAGTGTCATTGGCTAGAGCGGCTCCACACTGCCGTAGGCTGCCGTACACTGTGTTCCTGCTCGCATTACAGTGCAACTCACAGGCCATTCAGCATGGATGGCCGACTCGTCGTCTTCAATCTTGTCAGAATGTGCATAGTTGTGGTCCTGCGAAGTCCAGCGAGGTTTCACAAAAGACCAACACCATTCGGCAGTGGCTCGGAGTGTGGAGCCGAGGACGCAACAGCAAACAGACATAAACTAAAATCGAGCATCAATGATTTACGAAACCCGTATATTATTCACAAAACAGCTGTAAGACAGCTTCGACTGTACCCCCAAAAAACACCTGAAACACGATAATCAAAATGTCAAAAGTCTGATGGGGAGTGTTGAAGTCACGCCGGGTCGCGCCACGGGTGGATTTCCTTAGTACGCAGAGTTACCAATGCAATGCGAGGAATAGTCGCAGGTGAGCCCGATATGTCAGGCAACTCCACCGCCGCAGAAAGAGATGTCTATCGGCACCAGGTTTGCTCGTCGCAATACCCGCTTTAAGCGCGGAACGGGTATTATTAGCCGTCCCGGGGGCCGTCCAGAAAGAGGGAAATATGGGTTCTAGACCCGGCATATGTGGTTCCGGCGGCGGTGCATTCAAAGGTCACAGATATGATCGGAGGCGGAGACTCGGAATCGTCTCGGAGCACAGTGGAAGACGAGGGGACAGCAAGAGCTCAGCCAGGGGTCAGGCCATCCTCTACTTTCTTTTATTTCCCCGTTTCAGGCTTTGCGTAGCCATTCAACCTGGAAGTGATATGACAGAGAAACAGCTTGATGGCACAACAGCTAGTGCTTCTACTCCCACTGGCGGCCATATACACAATGTTCTGCAGAAGATCCTGTTTGATTCGGGGTCAAGCTATCCTTTTCCTTTTTTCATTTCCCGTTGGCAGCTTTGCGAAGGGACTCAAACTGGAAGTGTTCCCTGTGGGGAACGGCCTGATAGCACAACAGCTAGTGTCTCTGCTATAAGTTGCAATTGCCCGTCTAATATGTATGCAGAAGATCCCCGTTCGACTCGGGGTCAGGCCATCCTATTTTTCCTATTTCATTTCCACATCGGATGCTTTGCGAAGGGACTCAACCTGGAAGTGATCTGTGGTTTAATAGCACAATGGTTAGTGCCTCTGCTACTATCATTGGTGGCCATACATACATAACCTTCTGCAGAAGACCCCTGTTCGATTCGGAGTCAGACTTTCATCTTTTTCCTATTCGACCATTGCTTCGTCCGAGGATTCTCCCTCCTTTATTTTCCTAGGTTCCGGAATTTTCTTGACTAGCACAATTTAAACTACTTACTTCTTGAGTTGTTTTTCTTTTAGTTCATTTCTTATTGTTTTCGTGGTTCCCACCGTCAAGCGATGCAGTGCATACAGCTCGGACCTGCTGATCGCTGTTAACGCGAACATTTATCCCCATATTGACCGTGTGCTGTGTTGTAAGTTCTCACTCCACGAGTCCCATGACAGAAATTTAAAGAATCTACAGCTCTTTAGCATCCTAACTGAGGCTGAGGAGGAGGCTTGATAGCACAAAGGCTAGTTGCTTCACCTGGCTGAAAAGCTGTAGAAATATTTGCAGAAGATCCCCGTTCGATTCAGAGTTAGGCTATCCTTTTCCTTTTTTTCTACTTCATTTCCCCGTTGGAGGCTTTGCGAAGGGACTCAACCTGGAAGTGATAGGACAAAAGGAACAGCCTGATAGCACAAGGGCCAGTGCCTCTGCTTCCACTGGCGGCCATATACGGAATAATCTGCAGAAGATTTCTGTTCAACTCGGGGTCAGGTCATCATCTTTTTCTCATTTCGTTTATTTTGCGTTGGAGGCTTTGCGTAGCCATTGAACATAGAAGTGATATAAGACATGAACGGCCTGGGAGCACAACGGCTAGTGCGTCTGCTTCAACTGAGTAGGTATTTTAGATAAGGTACTTCTACAGATGAGCCCCGTTCGATTCGGGGTCAGCTCATCGTTTTTTTTTCTTTCTCTATTTTATTTGTATGTTCGTTGGAGGCTTTAGCTTGGAAGTAAAGCTTGGAGGGAACGGTCTGATAGCACAATGGATAGTTCTTCTGCTCCCACTACAGCGGGCCGTCATTAAATTTTCTGCAGAAGATCCCCGTTCGACTCGGAGTCAGGCCATCATATTTTTGTCATTTTGTTTTATTCCCCGTTGGCGGCTTTGCGCAGCCATTCAACCTCAAAGTGATACAAGAAATGAACGGCCTGGTAGCACAAAGGCTCGTGCCTCTGCTCCCGTAAGGGGTCGCGTATACATAACCTCCTGCAGAAGATCTCCGTTCGACTCGGGGTCAGGCTCATCATCTTTTTCTCATTTCATTTATTTCCTGTTTGAGGCTTTGCGTAGCGATTGAACCTGGAGTGATACTTGAAGGGAATGGCCTGATAGCATAACGGCTAGTGCCTCTGTTTGAACTATCGTATTTTCTCAGAATTCTGCAGAAGATCCCCGTTCAATTCAGGGTCAGGCCGGGATCTTTTTCTCATTTTATTTCCACGTCGGAGGTTTTACGAACGGATTCAGCCTGGAATTGATGTTTGGAGGGAATGGCCTGATAGCACATTGGCTAGTGCCTCTGCTCTAATTAATGGGTGAATTCAATGTTTAGTTCTGCAGAAGATCCCTGTTCGATTCGGGGTCAGGCTATCGTTTTCCTTTTTTCCTAGCCAAGAGATTCAACCTAGAGGGATCCTATTAACCTGACACCCCACTTTCATTTTTTCAGATGCCCTAAAACCGTGCATTGGCACGAGACCAGAAAATATAGGGTTCATCAACGTTGGAAATTGAGGTTGAAGACGTCGAAGTGGAAGTCGAAAAGGACCGCAGACGGTGATCTTACTGGTTCGTTCTTAGCGAATTTAGTTTTTTACCAATGTACTACTATGTCGACCTAGTGGCTTTTCGATTCCACCGCCCGCAAGCCCTTCAAGAGAACATAACTTGGTGTAGTCCGTTTTTAAGGTCAGGTGCCCAATTAGGGTAGAACCTTATTACATAATCACCCTTGCCCCAGCTCTGGAACCTTGGATATATCTACTTCGGAAATTCATAGATTTTTTCTGTGTGCCCAAATATTTCCATATTTTTTCAATCCCATGGGACGAAGCTATGGACGAGTCAAATTGATGGGTTTTTGGCACATTGATGTCCCATCACATTGAAGGATGAGCTCCTGCACTCATTCAAGCACCATACGCAGATCATCTCCAATATGCTCTAAAGTTGAGTTCCACCCCAAGAAACCAGAGAAAGAGGTGCCGCACAGCAAAAACGACACCAGGGCAGCTAAGCGAAGATTATTCCTCTAACCGATTTAGGGAAACAGGTACCTAATCCAATCTCCGATCATGGCGGCTTCTACCGGCTTTCCTTTTCCGTGTATCGGTAAGTTCCGAGACCCTGAGTCTAGACTCCTTTCTTTGCTGGCCTGCTAAACTTTTCTCATCTTGCCGCGGCAACTCCCGAGATGAGTCTAGACTCCTTCCTTTTCCGGCCTCCTAAAAGCTTGCCTCGGCAACTCCCGAGACGAGCCTAGATTCCTTCCTTTTCTGGCGTCCTAAAACAGCTTTCGGTTTCCCATTTCGCCGCGGCAACTCCCGATCCTTTTCCGGCCTCCTCATCGACTGGTCTATGTATGTAACAAAATCCAAAATTTTAAAAGCAGGCTGAGCAGCATGTATTCCCGCAGCGAAGCGCACACCCATGCATCCTATTTATGCTGCAGTCCGTCAGAATTTGCAGTCGCAGTGGTTTTTGTAGGTGAGACAGTGAATGTGGAGGCACTGTGGAGGTTACGGGGGTGCCCGGAGGGCCTTATGAATGTAATAAGGTTCTACCCTAATCGGGACCCATCACTTAATAACAGACTTCATCACGATCGAGGTACGAAATCATACCGTGTTGAAGGCTGGCTGCGAGAGACTAAACTTGGTGATTCCTCTGCCATCGATGCCGTCCCAGTGCCCTAAGAACTATACCTTGATAGTCAGCAATACACATTTCCCTTATGGCAACCTCAACTCATTTTGAGCAACCCTTCGAGGCGGCAGGCCGGAATGAGAGATGAATTTGCATTTTTTTGAATTCAACAGGCTGCCACGTGACCCACACGCGTCTGATGTGGGCGCATGCATGCGCAAACAGAGCGGGCGCCACGGGGTAGTAAATTTCGGCTAAACACAGCGGGAGTTTAGCCGACGGCAAATCGAGGGAATATTGCAAAAGTGTTGGTTGAACATGGTGTGCACTATACACTTAATCGCACGACAGACTCGGGTCAGCATGGTGCGCGAGGCCTGTTCTCCAGCCCATGTGAACAAATCATTGCGTGTTCACCACGTTTCGATATCTGAGTGATACGGATCTGCCATGCCGGAATTCGAGATATATCCTGCCAGCCTTATAGGCTGCTCCCAACTCGCACTTCGTCTGTCGATGAGTTTACCACCCCTGAAGTCATGGGTGCACGACGCCAAGGCGATCGCGATAAATCAGTGTCGATTATTTCCCAGGCAGAATGTGGTGCTTTGGCAAGAATGCTTCAAACCCACAACGAAAACTAAAATCACAGCAATGCGTCCATTCATTCGTCGTCTTCCCGAGGATAATTCAACAGCCGCAAACCGGTGCAGGGCAGTGAACTCCGGCTGAACACAGTACTTAGTCCAGATTTAATCGCCTGACATATCTGTCAGGATGCTGATGCAGTCCCAACTTCCGTTTCTCTTGTTCTGTGCCGCTGACAATTCAACGCACCACGCGACCTGTAAAACACACGGATAACAGCAACGGTGAGGTGGAATTTGAGATGGGTTCGAAACATTTGTACACTTTTACGTTTTACATCCATCTGCCATGCATCATGCCGGAATCGTCTGTCTCCTGCCTGATAAGCTGCTCCCAACTTGCACTTCTTCTGTCAATGACCTGACCCATCTGAGATACCCTCCAGTGCCTCAACGAGCCCGCTCCGAATAAGAGGTCGGGATACCCACCGGGAGCCTCCGGCATCTGTCATACCTGTGCTCCCGGCGTTTGCTCCGCTCCTTGGACGTCCGTCCCTGAATCAAAATAAGCGTGTGTGGCCGCGGATCTGCCGCCGGATACCCACCCGAGCCCCCACTCGATACCACCCGCCCCCTCGTCTCCAGCAGCCCGCCGGGGCCGCTGAAGTCCACGCGCGACGAGAACATGCCCGTGATGCCCGTCCCCGTCCACGCCGTGCTATGCGTGCCGTCGGGTATCCCAGAAAGCGCCGGGTCGCGCAGGTTCAGCATCAGGCGGGAGATCATGATCGCTGCAATGCTGCGTAGGTGTCAGGGACGGGGTGGCGGACACCTATCATCGGAGTAATAGACGCACATATTGGCGAAGGTGGTCACCAGCCCTCGGGTATATGGCTAGCAGGATTAGGCATGTAGGAACGTCGGCAGAGGTAGAGACCTACTTCACCGAACTACGCACAGCGTCAGCAAGGTAGCTTTGATGTATTTCACGAATACGCGTACCAGGAAGGTCAGAATGTTCGATAGGCTGGCTGCGACGATCACGCTGGACAAGAAATCAATTAGGGCGGAAAACTATCGTCAGAAGGATCTTGCCCAAAATATATGGAACCTAACCACGGTATTCAGCATGCGTCTATGAATATTCGAGACGGACTCACCATCTCTAATCAGCACACCCAAAAGAGTCAAGCCATTCGAATTGTGCCGGCTCAATGCGCGGTAAAGCGTGAGGACGAAAATCACCGAGTCAAAGGTCGCCAAGCCGGCCCAAGCCCCGGCGAGGCTAACGCCCCTGGCAAGCAAGGTCAGCCGCGGACCTAATATGCACCGCACGACGTACTTTTCATGCGAAATCGCGTAGGTGCAGCCGAAATAAAGAGGAAGGTCCATGCCATCGTCCTCAGGCTTGCCCGAAATGACCGCCCACTATGAAGGATGGTTGATATGATTATCGCGAGAGGGAGTATCGGGTCGGACTCACGACCGCGACCGCGATGGTTCCAGCAGCGACGACCAACAGGAACGCAAGGATACGATTATTGCGCCCATACAATGCGTATGTACGCAATATGAGCATCGCTAATTCTTTTAGCGTGATCCTTGACAAACGCGACGAGACTCACCGCCGACGAGGAATTGATTCACGAGGATAAAATATTGGTGGTATGTCTCCACAGAGGAACATCTAAATCGCAGTCAGGGCTTCTCCATACGCACGCAGTGAGATGAAACAACTGACATCTAACGGGGGTAAGATCCCGCAGCTTGGCGACATGGGGCTGTTTGCTTACGAGACTTTTAGCAGGCGAGCTAGGCGTGGTCCAAAAATACTGGAAAACGACAAGAATATTCCCGAGCAGAGCCGAATACCGGTTGGCGTAGAAGAGCAGGTTTGCCGCTTTGAACTCGATGGTCCAATACCGTGAAACTTCCCAGTCGAGGGTCAGGAAGTACTCGTAAAAGAGCAGGGCTGCGGAAATCATCAACGCGATCAAAGAGAAAACGAGAGGCACACACTGAATGCGACGAGGTTCAAATAGTAATTGGCGTTCCTGAGGGATGGTTAGGTTCAGCTTTGTATGCAGCGGAGTGGACAAACAGTTGTTCTTGGATTTCCATTGCGATTTTGTCGGGAACGCCGGTACAGGGTACAGGATGGGTGGGTGGCCGCTTGGCCAAGGGAAGAGGGAGATCTGTGGCTGAGGGCGGCTATGCGTCTGATAATATACCCATCCTGGATAACGTCTATCATCCATGATAGAAGCTGTCAGCGATTCTCCGTAACCGGGCGCAATTGAAACATGATCGTCCGGAATCTTCAATCTGCGCAGACGGTGGGAGTGTTGATTGGAGTCGTGCCGGGTCGCACCACGGGTGGATTTCCTTACGCAGAGCTACCAATGCAATGCGAGGGAGAGTCGCAGGTGAGCCCGATGTGTCAGGCAATTCCGCCGTAGAAAGAGATGTCTATCGGCACCAGGTTTGCTCGTCGCACTACCCGCTTTAAGCGCGGAACGGGTATTATTAGCCATCCCGGGGGCCGTCCAGAAAGAGGGAAATATGCTCGGTTCTAGACCCGGCATATGTGGTTCCATGGTGGCGCATTCAAAGGTCGCAGATATGATTGGAGGCGGAGACTCGGAATCGTCTCGGAGCACAGTGGAAGACAAGGGGACAGCAAGAGCTCAGCCAGACGGTCATCGTGTTCCCCTCCTGCGCGGACACACAAGACGGTGTATATCGACGCTTGCTCCCATATAAAAGCTGGATTCGAGCCTACGGTACCGCTGACATCAAGCGTGAACAGTGGCACGCATATGGGGAGGAGCGAACGTGAGGCAGTGTACATAACTTGACTGGTATACGCCAGGTGGTCTAGAGTAGTCGAGGGTGAGTTACTCCCCGCTGTGCGGATATGCAGAGGTATTCGCCCATACCGTGTACGAACGCTTCTCGTCCCTGCGGCGGCGCCGGGCGTGGTGGGCTGACATCTCTGCGTTGAGCAGGGAGTAATTTCGGTGTCACCATCTGAGGCGGGGGCATCCGAGGAAAAACGTAGAACAGATGCAGGGAGGAGTGGCTAGGAGTGGGATGGGAAGGTAAGAACTGAGGAAGATCACAGTGTGATGGTGGCAGGAAACAAGAAGCTATAACCCTAACCCTAGAAGGGTGATGTTCAACCACCGTGGTCCGTCACGGCGTCACCAAACTGTCTACGTCGATGCGATAATCGATTAGGGTCGCGGAAGAAACTCCAGGGGTACAACAAACCAGGTAATTTACCACCCAAATTTCCGGGCCTGTAATTGCTGAACCTTTAGGTTTGGCTACCCTAGAGAACTTGGATTTCGGCCAATTTTGCTACAAGGACAAACAAAGATTTGACATACATAATTTGTCATCCACAAAATGCGAAAGAAAATTGAGCAAAAATCACTATGGTTATATATTGGAAGTGTCAGTTGCCAAAACTAGCACATTGCTTTCCTCTATGAGAGATTTTTCTCCCTGGTGTACAATTTGTGGTAGTGCCATTTTCTACTCCCGGCTTCATTTGTCATTTGTTATTTTGGGTTTGTATGCCGTCCGCGATGGATCGGACTCGGAGAAAAGTCTATATGGGAATTGGTTCGGCAGTCCGTTTTCGTTCCTTTCGTCCTTTCCTTGGTGTTCTGTTCGTTCCCTCAGTCTGTCTATCCATGCAGTGAGATTTCAATCACTGGTACAGAGAGCAAGTTCTGAACTAAGTACTACTAGCAAGTTCTTGGTTCAGATACAGATAACGAAGTACCAGTTCAGAAATTGGTCTCTGTACATCAGGAAAGATGGGGGATTTCCTGGCATTAGTTTAATTGCTGGAATCACTAAGCTCCTGAAAATATATCCTAAGCACATGCACACAATTAATCCAGAGGACCAACAGGGCTCTTTGCATCTCACAACGATGCTATTTCCAGTCGGATCCAGGACTTTTTATCTGCCATTTGTTCCCAGTATTTATCATGATCAATTGCCACGTCTGGATGGTAAAGTCATAGGGGCAACCAGTGACACAGTCTGCTATCCAGATAAACCACTTATTTAATCCCCTCAAACAGACCCTAGATTCTGTCCTCGGTTCAAACACTACTTTCGACACTGATTCCATAAGAATTGGCCCGGAATCAATCAAAACCCAGAATCGGCCTGAATCGGTGTTTCTCCTCCACAGGAGGAACAATATCAGGATCAACTTGAATTCTCCTGGTTCTTTATAACATCCGACTTTGATGATGACATAGGCAACCCTCCCGAATTACTGCCAAAATCTGCTGCTGAATCGACTCGGAATCGGCTCTATTAGAGCTCATTCAATTCTGTCTGATTCAGCACATAGAATCGAATCGTAATCCGTTAATCAGTTTAGAATTGACCGCAAATTGACTTCGACTTGAATGCCTTGATGGAGTCCCTATTGAATACATCCTCATCATTGACAGTGTTGCTAGACTGGTAACTGACCTGTCTACAGGAATACTGTTGGCGTCTACGATCTATGTTCTCAAACAGAGCTTAACCCAGATTCAAGGGTTAAGTGAATGCTATGATATGTCAACTCTGAGGGATGCCCTCAATTTCAGCAGCATGCACTATATATTGGGAGTTATACGGAAAGTGGGATGGTCAATCTATTCCCACGCCGTAATGTATTCACCTACCTACCTGATGCTCTTCTCTTTAAACGATGGCAAAACTGTATTTTTCAACTGAAATTTCAACACCCCTGCCATAGGAATATTCTTCAAATTTCTTATCCATTTTTGGGAGGCTTTTCAATCTACCGTGACCCTTTACCGCCATGAACCATGACACCAGCAGCCGCCGCCAGCCGCCGCCGCACCTCCGTGACGCATAACTGAAGTCCAGTGACTTGCATAGCTACATATCAATTAATACAATGTTATCTGTTCCTAAAGGTTCAGCTCCCGCCTCGCAGAGGCCCAATCCCATGTCATAAATGTAATTTACCACTAATTTACTAGGCTCGCTCCCAGCCGGATCCGGTGATGACAAATTGATATCTCGTGAAACTCGTTCAACACCGGAACCAGGATGACCTTGAGGATGACCCGGTTGTTTGCTCTCCATCAGTGCCATTTGCTTTGATGTTGCATGTGTTTGGTTTCTGTCCACATTTCTCCACCTCTTCCTCGGATTGTCAGCCGCGCCAACCGAGTGGGGACGAGTCTACTAATTTACCACCTTTTTAGAAGCATCACGTGATCAAAGCACGGCTAAATTCGCCCCAAAAATCTCTGGCGCGAGACTGCGGGCGCCTCCGGAATAAATCTAACGGAGTCAACAAGGTGCCAAATAGATATTGCAAGTGGTATATTATTATTTCTGCATTTCGAAATTCTGCTGGTTTAATTTTGGCAGCTACATCCAAGCCAGCAAGACTCTTCCTCGTCGGGATGGTGTACGACGCGGAAGAAGCGCGGCAGTTACGAATAATTTAAGTATTGACCGCTATTCCGGAGATTAAAAAGTTCGAGACAGTTGCAACAATTTTTGCATACCTGGATTGTTGTCTTCGAGTTTCTCCGAGGCTTGGTTTTGGCCGATGGCCTTGCAGCAAGTTGGCCCATGATGAGCATAACTTTGAAGATAATTTGGATTTGACATAGACAAATGTAGCCTGATCTGCTGAAACCGGCTAATTGCCATGACGCGACTTGGTACCGACGCACGTTAAATTCAAATTGAAAATCTCTGCAAATCATCTCTCTACTAAAATGTCTACCAAACATCTCCCATTGGCGGGCCCTCCACAGCGCCACATACATAAAAAAAACATTGATTCTAGCACGTGGGAGAGGTAATTACCAGGCACTTTTGGCCGCCCTGTGCCTATTTAACTTACTTTGCACGTGATTGCGGTAACTTACATATTAATTTGCACCCCGATTTCTTCCGCAACCCTATAATCAATTGCCTCCACCCGTTGTATCCAGCGGTGATCTCATGTGCCGTCGGCTGCTCAGCGCTCAGTGCTCATCCTGAATCAAAATGGGGAAATTACTATACTATTCCGACCAAGTATTCAGTCACTAAATGCTTTGTTTTTTCTCAAAAATGTCACAGGTCACCGGCGGTGTTGAATACTTGACCATTTTACCTTTCACAAAGGCAAAATCACATTTTTTTTCTTGGCCCAGGGGGTTATACGCACCCATACGCACATTTTTGCGCTAAGAATGAACCCTGAACACCGGAAAATAACGAAGTTACGATATTCGGAGCCCAAGTGCAATAATTAATGCTCCCATATCTCAGAGTCTCTTCCATACTGTGTGGGGTGTGCTTCGGAATAGCAGGAAAGTGAAGTGCGCATAGAGAGATGTCCTTAGTCAACAAGATCTTTGATTGCCGCAGGCATCGTGAAGTCGCTGGGGCCGCACGACGCAGACACGGTGAAACGCTTCGAGGAAAATACCTAAATGAATTGTGATGCCGGTCGTGAAATACATTGGAATTGGCACCAAATCTGATCCGAATCTATCTCATTTGAACTCAAAGAAGCCCAAGGATCGCGCCAACCTCTCACAGAGCTGCGGTGACATGAGAGCGAGAGCATTCTGAATTGAATACTTGGACAATTGAACACTTAAAATAGGGGTCACAGGTCCCAGCCGGTTTTGAAGTGGTGGGAACTGAATACTTCAGAGAGTCTTATCCACCGGGGGCTAGGTCTAATGGACCGTGGACCTTGGACCTTGGACCTTGTACCGTGGACCTGCTGGGTAATGGACCTATGAATAGACCACCATACATTTTATCCTGCTAGTCACTTTTTGATCATTCGAGTTTGCGTGGACCTCGTGATGGACCTCGGCGTGTGGCCCGCCATTTGATGGTGGACCCTGATACAGCCGCTCCCGGAAAGGCAGATGCCCCAGGTACACCCGCCTGCAGCAAGTGAGGCGGAGCGGCCTGTGGAAGACCAGCAGAGGCCAAGACATGGTGCTTTGGGCAGGCATTACGACTCTATGAGGGTAATTAGAGTCGCGAGCATCATCAACTCAAGCTTTCGTGCAACTCCATGCAGCTTGTGCTGCGCCGAGTGTGTTTGCCGGTGCTGGCTGTCCTGCATGTCTCAATATATTGGTCTGTGCTTTGATCGCGCGTGGAGGTCCATATCAAAGTCCCAGATCAACTCCAGAAGTGACGATCACGGCAACTCATATGCCGACGTGATGCCAGGTGATGAGGTCCACGGCATGGTCCATGACAAGGTCCATTGACCCATGGCATCAGGAGGTCCATCAACAGGTCTGGCCATGGACCTATCTCCCCACGGATCCGACGTTCTCGCAGAAATAGTTGGGCTCACTGGTCACAAGGCTTGAATAGTTACAGTACTGTAGACACTTGTATTGAGGCAACCGTCACGGTCACGATGAGGGTGTTGCGTTGCCCAAACTTCTGCTGGTCACGGTCACGATTGCGGAGCTCGAAACCGTGACACGAAGAAAATACTTGGTTCTCACCCCCAGACTAGCAAAGAAAAATGGCCCAAAAAAAAAACCCCCCAGGAAAATTCCGCTGTTGATTTGACACTGATGCAGAGCTTGAAGCCCATTTTCTGACCAAATCAACCCTGGTTAAATATTTCTGGTTGCCGAAATTTGAACTGTCACGGTGAAATTTGGGGTGGTTGCATTGCCCAAAACCTTGGGGATGTCACAGTCCTCCAGGCTGTTGCCTCAATACAAGTATCTACAGTACTAGACAGCCGACTTTGGCCGCCCGGAACTCACAAATGTTGAAAACTAAAAATAAGCACTGGACGGTCAATGACCTTAGGTGGCGATGGCCCGAAATCTGCCATCGTTGCCCTGCTCGAAACCAGTCTAGACTGATGATCGCATCGCGTATGGCGCTGGCATGGAACAGACTATATAAACCAAGGGGGATATGGGGTCAGGGGTCAGGAGGTCCCAGCCAAGGCTGAAAAAAACTTTTTACTATATGTTTTGCACGACGTAATACATATGTTGGGAGAGTGCAGGCATCACAGAATGAGCGGTAGAAGGTGGTACAAGACCCTCCACGGCCAAAAGTCGGCCAAAAGATCCTCGGACCTGGGTTTAAAGGCTCTAGGAAGGGCAAACATCAGGAAAATCTGAAATGCTATCAAGTGCTAGTGGAGGCTATGGTGGTCTTTAATGGTCTATCATGGCCTTTGAGGCTCCCCCGACCATCTTTCATTGTCTTTTATTGTCTTTGGTGGTCTATATATCCGGATCCTTTCTATCGTGGTCTATCATTGTTTCTCGGGTTGGGCCAAGTTTAGGCTGATAAAATATTCTAGAAAGCTACCGTGAGCCAAGTGCAATAGGCTATGAGGACCACTAATAAATAGACTGAGTGCCATCGGAGTCTAGTTTTGCAGCATTTTTCACCTCAAGTTTACACGCCGCCTCGAAATCTGGACTGGTGATGGCGCTACGACCGGATGCCGCGGGGAAGGTCAATACGGTTGTTGGGTGTGGATCCTTTCTGTTCACAGACGGGTCAAGCCTACTGGCAGCGCTGAGACCGTGAGACGTGCTTACGGGCAGTGCGGGTCGGCAACTACAAGCGAGTTTCCGTAACGATTGGCGAAAAGATGCGAAGTCCCGGCATCACGAAATCCCGGCATCAGGACGCGCGTCGTCCCGTTTCAAAGCCATCATTTCTTTCTTCCTTCCTTCCCTCACCCACTGCTCGCCGGTCCCTCCCCGTTCTCGAGTCATGCTCAGCTCTCAACACAAGATGTCCTGTCTCAAGTTGGTCTCAAGCCCTTCTTTCGAATCCCTGATCAAGCTGTCGATGCGGCCCGCCAAGCTCCATGATGCGCAGGCCGGGAGGATCCAAACCCCCGGTGTCCCTTGGGCCTTCCAGAGTGTCGAACATGTAGAAAATAACCCATCCCTGATCTCTCCATCCAAAATGTCCCTCTGCCACCTGATCCTGTTCCCCTAACACTGCGCAAACGACCACGACTTCAAGTTCCTCGTGCAACCCATCAATCTTCTCAAGATTTGGCACTTGCCTGTAAGACTTTTCTCGCGTGCAAGACTGAAGTTTCATTTGCATTCTCCCTCGAGTTGCTGGGTCTCGTTTACTCGGTCTCTACTCCGTGTTTGAGCACCTTCACGGGCCGTATATGTACGTGCAAGTCTATCTGCCGCTGATGTGTTCTACATACCACTCCTGCCTTTGTCTAATTACATGTATATCTTCGTAGCACCGTCTCTGGAATATAATCCATTTTCTGCCTTGCTTTTTGATGCCCCTCTGAAAGATCATAAGCACTAGGGGATCTATTGTATCTATCAGGTCTATGGTATCTACGCGACTATGATAGACTGGGTGGTGTCTATCATGGTCTATGAAACAAAAACCGCCCCTCCCACTTGTCTATATAGACAGGCATTTACTTCCAGGTCTACGACAACTATGTGGATCTTTCTGGGTCTATATGGCAAGTTCAGATTTTCCTGATGAATTAGACTCATAATGCACATGAGAGTGAAAAAATTGAAAACAGAACACATTGTAGCCGCACAGGAATGTCGAAGAGGTTAGTTTCGCGAGGTCGCAATAGTATCGTAAGCCCTGTAATGATAATGGACCTAGAAGTGATAATCCACTGATGGCTGGGTAAATATTGGTTCGGTCCCTCCCAAAAAATAGCAGGAGATGTATCAATAATGTACCAATGATATATCCAGAATCTGGACCACGAGAGCAAGCTTTTCCCTCCCAGGAAAATCGACAGTGCTGAGATGGCCGATGTATACCCTGATTAGGGATCAGTGATTATCACTTTGGTTCAAACTTTTTTCTCGCAGTTAAGAACACCCTTAAATTTTGTTATGACGAGGGTAGGACCTTAGAAACGAATATTAGTGGTTTTTCTGGAGTCTAAGATATATTGTGGCTATAGAGATGAATATTTTCATTCCATTATCACTTACAGGTTCAAATGGATCCGATCACCGGCAATCTCCTGTTGCTCCGTCCTCATGCTAAAAAAATCTGAGATTGGGATGGAACAGGGATAGGACATCTAGAAATGTGGCCTGCAAATCCGAGAACAGTCCAAGCAAAATTGGAGTCGCAGCAAGGTGCCATCAAACTCATTATCACTAACGGGTCAACGATAATAACCCGAGCTGGATGAGAAAGTTGTCTATCAGGTAGTGGCGAAACGGCACATGATTCGGAATGGCGGCCCGGGCCTAGGGGTGCGAACCACCTTCCCTATATAGAAGGACCCGGGGGGGAGGGGGTCCCGTGGAGGGCTGAAAAAAACTTTTCGACCCTATATCCGTTTTTTGAATCCCGATTCCCCCTTGATATAAACCACGCAGGCGCCGAACGCAATTAGCAAGACAGGAAGATCCATCGGTCATAATGCGGGCTGGTTAGGCCTACAAGCGGCCCGTGATCAGTCGCCTTATCATCACCAAAAGCGGGAACATCTGATATTGCCGGGCCACTTGGCATCAGCCCGGCAGAGGTTTCCCGGGTTTATGATGCATTATCAGGCCATATATCGGTGCTACCAGGCTGTTACCGAACCTACCAGGCTGATCCCTAACACACAATCCTGTCTGATCCTTCTAGATGTTTCAGCAGCCTGGTGAGCCCTTGTAAGTCATGGTCGCGCCCAAGGCCGCATCCGGAAAAAACAAATTCCTACGTTGTCCGCACCTGAAATGTGAAGCACCGGTAAGTTGGCAAAGGTAGGTCTGTAATGCACTGGGGATATGTTCTGGAGAAATGCTCCAAGATCACTAAGTCCGTTTCAAAGTCCGACGCACGTGTCGATTGCGTGCTTGTTTGGCGGTGTCAACAAACATTTGGTCGTGCGATTTTCTTTCCTTCCCTCCCTCATGTCCCGCATCCCCCAAGCCCCCAGCCACCGGCGACACGAAATCTTCTGAGCTCTGGCAGTCGTCCACTGTCCAGATATGTCCCGCGCACAATGTGCACCCTCGCAAGACTGCAACGTGCCAACTCAAGAGGTAGGCGTGCCGAAACTCGCCGATATCAACCTCCGAAACTCCTGATGGTGGCTGTACCCCCCCCCCCCCCTCCACGCGAACGGTTGATCGGACCGATGGCGGTCGGACCGACTCCCGCGCCCTCGTTTGACGCACTAGAACACTCTGTCTGTGCTCAATCTGTGCCCGCCCTGAATACAACCATTAAACAGCTGGTTTCCTTAGCCCTAATATCTTTCTCTGTATTCCACTCCTTACAATCCCCTGAAAGGCAACTGAAAGGAATCAATTGAAATTTCTCATTTAAGATACAAAAACAACCGAAGCTCTCCAGCCATAAAAACCCCCTCGAAAAAAGTCATTTAGAGCCCGAGACACTCCCTGATCCACTAGCTATCGCGGCGCCCGAGTTACTTTTACGCTTCTTCTTCGGAGGCCTTTCCGAAGATGTGTCTGCAGTCCCCGTTGCCGCCTTTCCCTTCCCAGCTGCCTTCGCCTTCGCCGTCGGCGCAGATCGAACCGGGATTCGGTATCGAACCCCCATCTGCTGGTATTGATCGTCGACACCTTCGTCCGGCCCCGCGACCCGGGCAAATGGCGGGGGAATTCTGCTGATAGGAATACCGGCGGCAAGATGCTCTCTGTTCTCGAGTTGCATACTCAACCAGATGTCGTGAGGTAGGCGCCGCTGACCGTCCGGATTTTGCGGAGATGCGTATTCGGAGTTTACGCGTGAGATTGGCGCACTAGGGGTACAGTAAAAAAGGAATCAGCATTTGTTACAGCATATTCGAGGTCATCTAACCTTCAGGCGCACCCTCCGTAGCTCGGAGTCCTTGTCGGTCAATAAGTTTGTGAGCTGCAGGTAGTTGAGGAAGCGATAATTCGTGTGCGGCTTGGTATTGGCGGCCATGTCTTCCAATTCAAGAAGTCGGCGAGGAATCTTGGCACATTCAGCGCAGATATCTGTCATGGTTGCAGTGGGCGGACCAGTGCATTCCTTTGAGAACGCCCTCGTAGCGCCTGCGCTATCAATCTCGACGCGAAAAAATTCTGTCTGCGTCTCCGTTTCGCCGCTCTGAATAACACGGTGCCACGGAAAGGTCCAACCGACGGATCCAGCTTCAATGTTCCACTCTACATGGACGCCAGTACAAGTTCTGGCTGAAGCAACGGATGTATCGGTGATGATGTCGCGCGAAGGCTGCAGGGAAGGGAGTATGTTCGGATGCGAAGCGAAGCGAGAACTGTCTTCGGGCGGCGCCGACGAAGAGCGGCCGTACCTATTCCAATTCAGAAATCTGTACCTGCAACATAGGTAAAAGCTTACTGAAACTCAAGGTTATCCTCGTCAACATCCATTTCGGTACTCGCGGGGGTTTCTTGGGGTGGCGCCGTTGTAGCTCGTGTGAATTTGGGACTATACGTGCACTTATTGCCGTTTTGGTGAGTCTCGAGATTGTAGAAGTGACCCGAGGCAGAGAGCGGTGTACGCTTAGGCAGAGCTGTTTTGACCCAAGACTCACAGCGGTTGCATTGGAGTCGCCAGCAGCCGTTCTCTCCTATGTCAGCGATAACATGCCCCGCCTTGTACAGCTTGAGCAGGCGGGATGCGCTGTTCTCGCTGTCACCCTGCTTTTCTTGTGAAACATCTTCATTGTCCTCTTCATCGTCGGAGGGAGGCCATTCCTCAAGCTCCGGTAAGTCCACTGGCTGTACTGCATCGATACGAGTGCGGCGAAGAGTGGGTGATATTGGCGACGGACGCCCAAAGCGGAAAGGATTTGACGTATCCGTGAAAGCAGGGGTCCGATGGGAAGCAGCTGAGCCATATCCACTGTCTGGAGATCCATTAAACGGCGTGGAGCGAAAGATTGGAGAAAAGCTGGGAGGGATGTGCAAAGGTGCGAGCGGGGGTCGGCTGTTTCTGGATGAATTCAAAGCAGAAGAGGAAAGAGGTGTAGAAGCGGCCTGTGGAGTGGAAACAGAGAACGAAGTCGATGCCGAGGCTAGGGTTTCGCCAGTGCGGAGGCTTTCCTCGGAAGAAGACGCATTTGCGCCAGGCATGTCAAAGAAACCGGTCGCCCAGTTCATGCCTTGAAAGGCCATTAGGAGGGAGAAGTGACTGCCTGAGGAGTGTTGGGGTTAAATAAGCAGCAGAGGAAGAGCGGCAAGGTGTGCGCCGGCGCGGGGAAGGAGGGAAGAAGGAGGAAACGACGCGACGTGTTGTTTGCGACGAACAAACACCGCATATCCGGTCCGAACCAATTATTCGATATCTCTTCTTAGACGGACACAAAATATTATGAAAAATGCATTGATCGATCCGGACGATACAGAAATGGGGGGGGGTTCTCAATTCACTTTTACAATTAGAGAAAAGTTATGGGAGGAAACCGAAAGTCGCCGGCGAGCACCGCTGAAACTCAAAACGTGATCGGACCGCGTTCCGGCGGAGTTTGAAAAGAGGTCGATATCACGGAATCTTCCGGCGCCCACCTCTTGTGCCAACTGCCTCTGAGTCGTCAATCGGATCCCTCTTCGGTCCCTCCCCTGCGCAAGACATCTTCGAAGCCGCTTTTTGAGCCCAGTGCCCATTGTACCCTTCTCCCTCAAGCCCAACATGTTTTGCTTTGTCTGTCTTCGAGGCCCAAGTCAGCCGGCACCGCTGTATCAAGCGCTTCATTTCAAGTCGATTTTGGGAATCAAGTGTATCAACGTGACTCGGAGAAGCCATTCATTCCCCCGCAACCTTCGCACACTTGTCTTCCCTGTTTTCCCCTTATGTCAACCTCCACAACTGCACCAGAGTACACCGGCACTGCACATCGGCTACCAAGCAGTGAGTCTCACTCTGCCATGCATTAATTCAGATCTGACATTCTTATAGTGTACTCAATATGACTGTCATGTCGTCCTCGAAATCCAGCACTCCCGCCGTGATCACAGTCACATTTGGGGGGTAGGCATTATTGGTATGTCACATTCATTCTGCTCCCGGCATTCGTGGTTTTTTCCCATCCCATTGTATTCTCTTTATGCATGCAATATCACTATTTCCCGCATTTTTTTTGGCTGTTTTGACCCGGGTTCTGAAGTACCAAGATTGCTGGGGTGCTACATATATGAACAAGATCCATAAGGGCTGATAGTCATTACAAGATGGGAGATGTTCTGTAAGCCCTGGTGGGGGTTTGCAGGGCCTTATACCGGTCGAAAGGTTTGGTGGGGGTTACAAACCGCATCAGTCTGATGATGATTGCCGGAATGGTAGATGTTCTGTAAGCCCTGGTGATCTCGTATCAGCCTGGTAGCGGTTTGTGGCGGATTATGCCGATTATGGGCCTTATAAGGGCTTGTATGGGCACACAATTTCCTCCCGCTTTTGGTGATGATAAGAACCCTCACCGGTAGCGACAATTCATTTGCACATCCACTCATGACATCTTCTACCTTCGCCATTCTCTCCGCATTCATCCTCTCCGCCACCACCGCGCAGATACAGAGCACTAACCCTGGGGGAGGGCGGGGGGGGGGGGGGGGTATCATACTCACATGGTCCACAAGATGAATAACGAGTCTACCGAAGACAAACGACGTGTACACCTTCTCTCTTCTATTTCCTCCTCTGTTACCATTACCTGACCACAATTGTACTTCATCTCTGCTGCCAGGATCCAAGGCTGTGCCAGCATGGGTGCCAACGAGAACGGTGAATCCGTCGTGATCCACAAGTGCGCCTCCGGGGTGGCCGCGAACATGGACTGGACGAGCGTCTTGTTCGAGAAAACTCCCTTCCCCCAGTTAATTTGGATATTCTCCGAGAAGGTGCGCATCTTGTACTTCTTTTCGGCTTTGGTTCGCGCTGACGGCCCTGATTCTTGGTAGTGCATTAGCGTTTCTGGTGGCCTTAACGTGTCCGGCACCCCGCTCGAGATCAACACGTGCGAACCAAGGGACCTCAGCCAAATGTGGTTTTACCAAGCGGACGGTAGCTTCCAGTGGGCCGGGACAGATAAGTGCATGGACCTCCGGGACGGAGGCATTGCAGACGGGACAGCGCTCCAGATTTGGACACGCGACACGGAGAATACCAACCAGCATTGGGTCGGGAGTGCCGCTTAGAGCACGTTGTGAGTTGAATCGCGTAGGGTCCAACTGTATCATAGCTATGTTACAGGGGCAAGCCAAATCCAGTTTCGTTCCGTGAAATCATCGGGCCTCAGGATAAACTCAGGGAACTCATCGCCCACACCAATAATTCTGGAATGCACATACCAGAGGTTCTGGGAATGAAATCAGAATATAGACTGGAAAGATCAAGATTGAGTGTATATATATACATGCCTGCCATTCTGCGACACACCAATGGTCGGACGATTTTCAAACTGGCAAAAAAAAGGGCCCGGGAACGAACTCTGCGTTCTTCTGAGAATCAGGGCCTCCGCAGACCCTGCTCATCCTTACGAGATGATTAATGGCACACATCTCGAGAGGGCCTGCCAACATAAGGACAACTGGGACCAGTCGGGAAATACCATCTCTGTCGTGTTGGAGAGCAGGGCCACGAAGACCGAGATCACAGGGGTGGTACCGGACCTCAGCCTCTGCCGGTGGCGCAACATGAAGGGAATGTCGTGCAGAACTCATACCATGATCTGGACTGGAGTTCTTGGGTGATGTAACTGGTCACAACGGCTGTGCAGCGATGCACTGAGTACTCCAGTAGTGGGCGGAATGAAATCCAGATGTCCTAGGTAGAGTCCCATCACAGAAGATGCGTAAGTTGAAATTGATAATGCCATCACTCATCCGACACTTCCGGCGGATGCAACGGATCATGGGTACTTACTGACTGACGAGAGGAGGACTGCGGAGAACCGAGTTAGCGTATAAATGCACCAGTGCCGAGACCAAAACGTCCATCAAAAATGTTCTTCTTCCCGCTAGTTTGGTTTCTCTTTCACATTCATATTACTCTCGCAGGCGAGATTAACCTGTCTGCACGCCAAGGACCAAGCCCCAATTTCCGGTCACTGGTTATCGGTCATGGGTTCCTCTGCGTCTTCGGCTTCGCGGTGTTATTGCCCGCAGGTGTGCTCGTGGCACGATACATGCGGACCTTCCGACCCTGGTGGTATATAGCGCATTGGATCGCCCAGGCTGCTATCGGTGGGTGAATTTCGGGGGCCCTGAATTCAAGAATTAATTACACCGTTCTTGCAGGCGGTCCTGTGATTCTCCTCGGCGTAGTTTTAGGCTTCCTGGCGAACAAAGCGTATGGGGATCCGGAGACACCCCACAGTGACCATAAGGTATGCGGGCCCATGTAGAACTTTCAACTGCTGAAATGACTACTACAGACTTGGGGCACGATTATCTTGTTGCTCTATGTCATCCAATGCATCCTCGGCGCTGTTATTCATTATGTGAAGGCGAAGAACGCTACGCGTCGTCCGCCCCAGAATTATTTACACGCCATCTTGGGGCTTACCATTCTGATTCTCGGCATGTATCAAATACGCACAGGGTATAACGAGGAATGGCCGCACAACGTGGGAGGGGTCCTCCCACGCGGCGTGACCTCGCTCTGGGTCGTGTGGTGTGTGGTGCGTTCTTTTCCCGAGTGTCATCAGGGTGGGCTGCCGATGACCGTACTCACTTGCAGCTGCTTCCCATTGCATACGCTGCGGGGTTGTATTTCATTCGTAAACAGTACACTCAGGAGGCGGCGGCGCGGCTGGGAAAAGGGGTACAGTTTCCGATGAGTAGCTTTGAAGCCCAGGTGTAGAGAATTTGGGTCGGGTCTGGGAGGTAGCGGGAAATTGTTGTAACATAGACCTAGGTTTATATGCGCTGCGCCGTCATTTTCCGGCGACTTCGATGTGACCGTCATAGCCGGTAGCGGTCTCCATCGCAATGGGAGATCCAATTAGCCGCTCCAGCCACGATAAACCCTCACGGCTAGTGACCTGTTCCACATGGAGGATCGCGCCTCGAACCAGGAAATGTTGAATTGCACAACGCTGCGCTCATAAGCACCTTCTTTCATTGGCGCTAAATCTCCTGCTCCTAGCAGAGACTGATTCAAAAATGTATTGTGAGTCTATTCGAGTAGCTGCCACATTGACGACTAAGGTTCGCAACACCTGCACAAAATGCGGTGACGAGTCGCGACCAAGCTCGTCAGCTTCCCTGGCGGTATTTCCCACAATTTCTCGTTGTACAGTTCAAAGCCCTCGTCCGGGCATGGCATAGGCTCTCTTAAACAGACGCTACAACAGATGATGCTCGTACCTCGCATGTTGTACTGTGAATGATGTTGAAAGGCCACAGTCACAGTCGGGTCGGAGCGAGCAAGGATATATAAAGCAAGGAATGTACGTGAGTACAGATGCAATGGAGGGCTGCAAGCTACATAATATTACAGACACCAAGAGTATATAACCAAATCAGAAGCTGTAAAAGCTGTAAGCGAATCAATAAAGTGGTGTGCAGAACGCTGTAAAGGACTGCGGAGAAGATTGAGAAAGCTGTAACAATGCGGAATTTGAACATAGATCAACACGTGACGGGCCATATTCCAACAAATGACATTTCAATGATCATTGCATCGGCACAAGTCGCCAGTCCCTCACGTGCGCATCGGATTTCATACTTGAGTCTTGATGGTAATTTTTACGGTGGATCACCCGGAAATTCAACATTGGGACAAATCAACGGACCGGCCCGCAGACCCGATCGAGGTCATAGAATTGTGGTGACTGGTCACTATGGCGGTCGCTACTGGACAAAACCCAAGTGAGAGTGCGTGGCCACGCGTTCCCACGTGTGGGGTGCGTTTCCACTCACTTTACACGCGTTCCTGGACGTGGACTTCAGTGGAGCACTGTGTGAGCTTGCATGGCCTTGCGTGGGGTGTTGTCCTTGACAGATATTTCCAAACAACATGCCCATCGTTCCCACGCGTGGTCCATCAGTGGCCGACGGATATGGTTTCTAGGTTTGATATTGGCTTAATCGGGCCAATATCCATTTCCTTGATTTTTTTGCTATCTATCTCCACACTGTACAGTTTATGAAATGCTGTGTAGGAGTCACGTCTCCTGACTTCATCCCTGACTACGCCGTCCATGTCTCAGGAGTCATACCAGCAAGGCCCACACTATCTCCCCCGCGTACTGCTGGCCTCCGTTGCTCGGACTGTGCTGGGGCGGTGTTCATAGTCAACGCACAAGTGAGGTAAACAAAACTCCAGAAATAGCCACTGCTAATCAATCTCTTAGCCCCGTGAATGGCCGACCACACCCGACAGCAAATGCCTTTGCGGAGACCCTTATCTGGCACATCTGGTCGATCTACAAGAAGATCCTCAAAACCCAAATAATGTGTATCGACGCGGGCCTAATCTCGCCATGAAATGCGGTGGATTTTTCAATGTGCTACGCTCAGTTTTCAAAGCTTTCATGGATCTAACCTTTCAGCAGGCTAAACGAGACCCTTGGCACACTCTTCTATGTGATTTTTGCTCCAAACCTTGGTACGCGCATGGCGGGGCGCCGAGGTACGGATCGTTTGTCCTACGTTTTATGTCTCCTGACTTACGCTACCAAGGATGGCTGCAGGTGCATCCCAATTGTTAACCACAGCCGGCATTCACACAGTGGCTCACGTTGCACCAAATCGTGCTGGCCAGACAACAAAGCCTAATGTTTTTTCGAACAACCCATTCGCAACAGCAACATCTACCAACACTCCCTCTTCTCAGCTCCGCCCACCTTCATTCCGTTTTCCCGAGTTTCAATTTTCTGACGACCAACCTACTATACAAAATCCTTATCCATCCTCTTCATCCTTGCCCAGCCCTGTCGCTGCGTTTATGCCCACTGCGAAGGCTATCACAACTTTTATCCTACCTTTCCATGATTCCAGCACAGTTCAAGATCAGCGCCACTCCAGCATTGCGCGGATGAATCAAGCCAAAGCCGCGCTCTCTCCCCGCCAGTCAGGCGAATTCAATCAACTAGCCAGAAGGCTTCAAATCGCTTCAATACTCCATCCACCAATGCAATTGGCAAGGCTCATTATAGATACTGGATCTCTATGCTCCCTTTTACCGTGCGACATTGTGTCCTTTACCCCTTGGTGCTGAAGCTGACGAAGCACATATTTGTCCTTAGCTGCAAGAAGAATATCAGCATCCGGGCATTCAGACGCCCCCTCACAAATTCAAAACCTCAGCTCAGATGCCGGCGCTTTTGCGCGCCTTGGATGCCTTCAATCTCATAATAAAAGTCGACATTCCGCGTGCGCACTCTTCCAGTCTTTGGCAGTCACTTGACTCCTCTATACGCGATCATGCAAGCACCCAGCAAATCGTTCTCCTGCTCCATCCGTCGCATCCCGATCCCTCCGATTTTGAACACTCATCTTGGGACCTGATCGTACCGCGATCCAAAGCTGCGAGCAATAACCGCCTCTTCTCCGTAGAGGCTCCCCTGAAGAGGGATTTCACCCATGATACCTTGAGCAAATTCGCTAACCGCACAAGGCATCCGGATGAAGAGGATATTCGTTTATTATTCATTGGTAAGCCCTTGCAAAAGTCTCTTCGAAACGACAGTGCCTGATCTTATGTATGGTCCTGAAGCTCCTCGCTATGGACACTTGCAAGGACCTCTACTTGAAGAAACTTTCGGCCCGACCCATATATGTTTCCCACTTCGCGTCTTCACGGGTACAACCTTGCTGCTTTCGGAGGATGAAGTTGAAGGCTGTGTTGAGGGCTGCCCCGATTTCGGTTCACCTGCGGTCAGTTTTCATCGCCTTGAAATTCTTACGTCTCACTCTCCAATTCCCCAGCCTGACAATTTCACTCATTTTGATACATTCTCTGAGCCTGGAGCTTCCATCGCGCATCAAGCTGCCTTCATTGAGCATAAAGCGCCCTAAGATGAGGTATATTTAATCAGTACTACGCCCTAGTACAAGTGATGTTGACTCAATTTCAGAGCGAGTGGAGGCCTTCAAAGTGTCAGAAATCAGTTCTCAGCATTGACTCAAACGACGACAATGTTCCTTTAGCTACCTACGACGACATCGTTAGCTGGGATCGCCTTGGAGCCTTACGGGAACCCAAGCCCAAGACGTACATTGATATTGATTCCGAGTCTTCCGACGATGAAGATGATAACCAGGATTCCGCCCTTGTTGCAGATCTCATCAAAGCTGCAGGTTCACCCCCCATCAAACACCTTCCAGCCTCTGACATCCTCCAATGGCGTACGGATGTATGCGTGGCCATCGGTCCCGAGAACAATGTTCTTCCTTTAGAAATTTCGGGGCCGAACGTTGCTTCCATCGTCACCACTCTGGTGGACCTGATCTCTACCATCTCCCTCGCCAAACCCGATTCTCCATTGGACAACTTTACTCCCGCCGATGCTGCAGTTACGTTGGAGCTTCCGGTTCTGATATCGGGTTTCTTTCACCCTGCGCGGAAATATAACATGTTTGTGAGCTTCCTTCTAATCTTCTATCCATCGCTTACAAAACTGTAGATACTCGGATCCTGCCGACCGCGAAATCGGCTCCAATGGGAACGGTGTTGAGCGATCCGTTCTTGTTGCGGGTCTTGAGGGGCGCCTTGGCAAGGATAGCAATTGGGTCAATGCGAGATGGGCTCGTAGTTTGGGAATGTACTCCCGACCCGCTTTTTACCCTCTCGCGGATGTACGCAAACTCGAACGTATGAACGCCTACACCATCGATGGTACCTGGGCAGCCCTATTCTTGGTCAATCTAGGAGTAGGGCCTGACCCCATGTGTCCCTTCGTCATTCTCGCTGCTACCCAGCCTGATCGCCAATGGATGGCAGACCTTCCCTTGGCTTACATCGAGGCCCTTGATCCATCTGCTGCATCTATCCTTGCACCCTGGTTCTCCATAACCCACGAAACGGTCTTCAAATTTCCCAAGGAGGCGGGACACCCTGGTCTAGCCCTCGCGATTAACCTCCTGGGTATTCCAGTAAGTACATCCTTGAGTCGTGTGTTTCATAATTGTTGACACCAAACCCCACTAGGCCACAGACTTTGCTATCGTGCGTACTCGGGAAGAGCACCAAGCCCTCCACCTTCGTCTGCTGTGTCACTTTTTCTTCAGTTGCTCAGACCCTTGGACGCACCCTGAATTCAAGGCTTTCCTCCTTGGTTTTGATTTGCGCCTGAAAGGAAAGCATACCCTTCTCAGCGTACGTGCTTTACTCTCGCATCTGATCGTGCCTCACACACCCCTTAGCACTGGCAAAACCCTCGAGTGTGCCAAGGCTCTTCTGGCTGGGGTTTACAGTCGCCGCATTCAAAGTGTAGACCAGGTTATCGAAAAGCTTCGTTTTCGCACTACGAAGCCAGTGGACGCCATCCATGATCTGCAGTATGAGCAGTTCCAGTTTCGATTCCTACGCTGGATTCGGGGAGTGGGCGTTCCACGCGGCGTGGTCGGAGAATTCGTCACCATGGATGAATACAAGGCTCAACGTAAAAATCCCCTCATCCGTGCGGAAAGCTTTGTCCGTTCCATGTCGGGAATGGCTTTGATACCGCCAGACCCTAGCTACGAGTTAGTGGTACGTTTATGGCCTCTCAAGCATTGTATGTTTTCTGACTCACTTGTCTTAGATTTACCTGCGAAAGTGTAATTCGCCTGGTGCCAGCCTGGAATTCCATGATTGCTCGGATGCTGTAGACGTTCCCTTGAACGCCTGGCTGGACAACTTCTCTTGGAGCCTGTCGATTTTGACGACTTGCATGTCGAGACAGGCTTTGACCTCTGGCTTTCGTCGGAGTGCAGTCTAGAAACTGGAGATTACAATGATATTTGAAGCATACTATACAAATTTATGTATTTATTGAAAATATTCACAAAATCACCCCCTTTAAACCCTTGCAAGGGGTGTCTACTCATCGCACCCGAGGGGGACTCGAAGGGCCCCTGGAGCGTCTGCTCCGAGCTGATGATGAGCCAAAATGCCCGGAATTCAAAGATAATGACTCACTTTTGTGTCGGATTCCTCTGACAGTGCCATGAAGCTTGGCGTCACCACGACTGTACGCTTCGGGCGACGATGGCACGGGCGCACCCCAGGGGGCTCGAAGTGCTTCTCGAACGTCCGCTCTGACCTTGGGATGAGCCAAAACGCCCGAAAATTGAAGGATAAGACCTACCTTGGTGCCCGAGTGGAGCCATCGCTGCCATCAGCTTGGGCGCGCCGTCGGCGGCACGCTGCGGGCAGCGATGGCTCGGGCGCTTGCTAGGGAGCACGAAAGGCGTCTTGAAAGTCTGCTCCGAGCTTTGGATGAGCCAAAACGCCGGAAAATTGAATGATTAAGACTTACCTTGGTGCCCGAGTGGAGCCATCGCTGCCATCAACTTGGGCGCGCCGCCGACGGCGCGCTTCGGGCGGCGATGGCACGGGCGCATGCTAGGGAGCACGAAAGGCCTCTTGGCAGTCTGCTCCGAGCTTTGAATGAGCCAAAACATCCATGAATTGAAGGATAATGACTTACCTTGGTGCCCGAGTGGAGCCATCAACGTTTTACAGCTAAACCATGCGGCATACTGGCGATGTGGGTCGGTATACACCTAATCGCGACCCATCGCAGGGAATCGGGTGGCCGCAATGCAGATCCCTATGCCAATGGCACGCCGACGCCGCGTCGCGGATCTGGCGGGTGAAGGGAAGGTACGCGCTCCGCGGTGGTGACGCTTCGGTGGCACGAAGTACTTGTCTTGGACGCACGAACCGTGATGTACGAGCAGGGACATCGGGGAAGCAGCGGGATCTGCGGTGCATCAGAGGGGCCAGCGAGGGGAGGAGCGGGAGCGCGCACCTTCAGGAGCTTCGTCTTGAAGACATCCATCTTGTTGAGGAAGAGGAGATGGACGTGCAAGTTGATCACAGAGTCGAAGAGGACGAGCGCCTCCTTCATGTGGTTCTGGGAGCGACGAGTTGGAGGCGTGAAGGGAAGAGAGATGCATGCACCTGATCCCGCGCCTTGAGCAGCACCTGGTCGTACTCGCTCAGTGCCATGCAGAATATGACTCCGTCGGGACGTCGTCCGGCACCCCAATTCACAGGACTTCGTGACCTGGTCATACTTGCTCAGTGCCGTGCAGAATATGATGCTCGTGACGCTAGCGCGAAATTAAGTCTCGATCTGGGAGGGACGCAGAAGAGCCGCACCTCTCGAAGCAATGAATCCACTTCTTCCGCTCTGACCGCTGGGCGCCCACGTCCAACATGTGTATCCTGCCTCAAGTCAGGAAAGGCTTGAGAGAAAACAGAGAGGGACGTACACCAGTCCCCCCCCATATTAAACAGCGTCTCCGATATGCCGGTCGTCTTGGCTCGCCCCAATTCACAGGACTTTCGTAAAGCTGGGAGACATGGCGAATTACGCGGAGGAGATTCGGGGAGGGCAACGTACTAGGTGGCACTGTCCATGAGATAAAACTCGCTCCTGTGCTCGTCCATGATCTTCGGGATTATGGATTGTGTCCGCGATCTCAGGCGAGAGGAACGCCGGCCGTCCGTGATGTTGTCCACGAGGACGCAGTTGCCAAAGCGCACGGGGTTGACGCCGATCTTGTGCACGGCGAGGATGGCCGCCTGGTCGGAGTCGAGCACATTCTTGTGGATGGTGGGCGGTAGGCGAAGAGCTCGTCGAGCGAGAAGCCGCCCTGGTGGATGCCCAGAACACGCGAGGCTGATTACCCAGTGGCAGTCGCAGCCACTGGGTGAGAACAAAGTGCGGGGCTCGAGAATGCGAGTACACCGTGGATCTGCGACAGAATGAAAAGGGGATCTGGACGAAATTGACGGCAGACATCATCAGCACTGCACCCAAAATTAATTTTTCTAAGTCCGCCGCACCTGTTCGTTACTTCGTAGCGGCCGCGCGCATATTCGGTTCGAGCGTTGGGTGATGGTGGATGGGAGGTTGATAAATTATAAATGTCCCGATTTGGACTCTGTAATTTCTTACCTCCTGCAACCAACGACCAAAGCATTTTATATTTTATCAGTCTTTGTATTTATTCCTGTGACGTTCCACAACATTACTGGGGTGTCACAAACTACCGGACATCCGGTAATTGCGCGCCACTCGCTCAAAAGTCTCTGTGCCTTGCCAACTCATGTCCTGGGTTATCCCAGAAGACGTTGCTCCCCAACTCTTTGCAGAATTGATTGCATTGAGGGAATGGCTTCGGGAAAGCGACGCTGCAATAACCAAGACGCTACCCAAGGGCATGTTAGCTCTACTCAATGAGCTGCAGAAAGACTATACAAGCTTCCCAGCTCAGGTTTCAAACTCTGACCCAGCAGCCTTTCCCTTCGACGCATTAGAGGCTCTGAATGCGGCGATGCGCACCACCCTCTCAAGTACGTCTCTTCTCTATGTACTAAACATGATTCCTTATTATTGTAGGTCCTAACGACAGTTCGAACTCTGGGATGGCCTCGTCCCAGAGTTCCACCTTAGTCTCAGCATCCTCAGCGACGCGACCGTTACTTCTGAGACTTCGGCTCCGAAAAACCTGCGCGTGCCTAGACTCTGCCTTAAACTCCATTCTAGGCAAACGAGTATCGAGGGACGATGACCCCTCCTCCGTCATCACAACAGCTTCCAACGAACCCCCGATTGGCTCCAACGTCACCATCAAGATCTCAGCTAAAAGTCTTTTGCGGC